>JAZGTJ010016868.1:0-12402 GCA_036877575.1 Botia almorhae
TACCATTAAAACATCCTCTGCTGCATTTCTCTGAGAATGCCATTTCTTAATTTCCTGAGCTTGACAATAGCATTATGCTGTGTCTTCTGTAAACAACATTACAGGATTTACATATTTTCTCACTTGGTTACCGATTTAAAAGCAAACTTTTGGTGTTTTTTATGATTTTGTTCATGCGAAAGGAAAATGTTTCTGTTGTAAAAGACAAGGACTTTTCATAAGCATCTGCCCACAAGTTTGACATTGTGGTTTAAATGAATATGCACCCACACACAATTTTATCTTTTAAAAGATGCACTAAATACTTCTATGTTAGGAAAACATAGCTTACATCACAGAACATATGCTGGAGGAAACTTGATTAACCAAAGAATTTTAATCAAAGGGAAATAAAGCATTGTTATAACTCTCATTACAGTGGCTAAATTTAACCTACGTTGGTGAGTATTTTTTAAATTTATCTTTTCATGTTGAAATGAAATATTTTAAGAATGAGAGCATGTCCAGACTACTACTAAAGCAGCGGTCACACTAGACTTCTAGCATGCACAAATTTTACAGAGACCCCTGCAAATGTGGGCATCTACCAGATATATCACGCACTATGACAATGTGTTTTTTTATTACACATCGTTGATTCCAAAAGCTGATTGCCCTTAAGCTGAGTCTTATGGATAATGGGTGAACTGACAGGATGGGCAGACCTCATACATGGCAAGTATTAGATAAGAGCAGAGATCATTGCTTCCAACTTATTGCAATTCTCTGCACAAGCATTTGCATACATTTGCATAACATGGTTAGAAGACAGTTTTGTTAATTTTAGCTTGTGTTATTTGTACATATATGAGAAGCTGTCACTTCAGTCATAACGCTCAGTTTTGTAAACGTGTGGGCATGCCTTTATGTAAGTATAACAAAACTGGATAACCTTCAACTGGACAAAGAACGGCAAAGAACTGCATGACAAATTCACATGCAAAACTTTCACCAATCCTCATAAACCAACGGATACACTGAAGCCATTTTTTGTAATCTTTAATAAACTTAAATGCATAATCGATCCATCTGTTTTTGAAACAATTGTAAAATATACCCCCATTACAAAGGTGTTTACATTCCATTCCACTGTGATGTCATGTCCAGGTTTACTGTCCTACAATCACAACTTAAAGATCCATTCATGATACAGACTGCATAAATGCTGAGATATTCTGCCTGCAAACAGGCATTTATGAAAGCTTTAAACAACATCTTCATCCAAAATGTCCATGTGGTTCAAAGAATGTCTGTTCCATTTCATTTCATTTCATCTAAGATCAGACTAGTCCATGTTCATCTTTCACACCTAAGAAAAATAAATAAATAAATAAAAAGGACATGCATTCGATTATGTAAACACAGTCAAATTTCTCCTTATGGATTATTTTTGGAAGGAGTAAAAGGATTTAAATTAGTCCAAGGCTCAGATTTTAGCCAAGCGTATATGCTCTTTGTATTTTATGTCCCATTAAGAACAGTGGAAAACAGCCATGGTTTGTCCTTTTTAGAGTTCATACAGTAGCTCGTTTAATTCCAGTGGTTCTGTTTTGCTAAAGGACACAACAGCACAAAACACTTATCATCTGAAGTGACTTAACTCTCCTGATTTAGCACACAGCGGCCACCTTGTTTACCCACAAAGACATTTTCAGCAGCCATAAGTAGATATTTTACTCTCTAGTACCAGCAGGTGAACATGTGATAACTAGAGGTGTCACTGAGTCACAGTTTCTTGATGTCAGCTGTGTTTCTGGATGTCATGCACATGTGTTTGTATCTTTTCTATCTTCTGTCTCTAAACTGAGAAGATGGCTTCCATCTGATGTTCTTCTCGCTCTCCATTCACGAAACCCCTAGAACTTCAGTCTTCAGTCCGGTGTTTTCTGCACCTCATCGTTGTCTGGTAAAAAGGTTTCTGAAAGCATTGTTGTAGTTCTTGTTGAAGGCTGTGTATATGAGAGGGTTGAAAAAGGAGTTGGAGTAGCCCAGCCACAGGAAGACACTTTTCCAAACAGGCGGGATGTCACATGAACACAGCGGAATGATGAGCTCGGCAAGGAAAAATGGAATCCAGCAGAGCACAAATACACCAATCAGGATGCCCACCATCAGAGCCGCTCTCCTCTCTTTCTGTTCTCGCCACGTCTCGCCATCCGTCTGGAACGATACGGTAGCGTGGCGAACTGTAAAGGCCATCTGTGGCTGCCGCTCTGCCTCCTTTACCTGGTGATTAACAGATAAGAAGATCAATAAATGTATTGGCTGGATACACATCTGGTAGAAACTCAAACCTAAATTGATAGCAAGGAACTTGTTTTCTTATCAATCTTATTCATTGGGTGTTTGATTGTGTTGCCTGGTTGGCTTGTACATTTGCCTGTTTGTATGTGTCTGTATGTCTGTGTGTCATCATATCCTACATCATATTCTATTAAAGTAAATTGGCTTTCTCTTTGCAGTGCCTTTTATTGGTATCAGGTGTCTTATATTCAAGTTAATGTAATGGTTTTTTCTGCATCTGGTTGCAGAGTTCCATATGAAGTCATTGGCTAACAGGTCTGAATGATCTGAATCACTGTAAGACCAACCTGCCATAAAACAACAGACTCAATTTTGCACACAGTCACTAAAATAAATTATATGATTCTATAACACAAGTCTCCATCCATGTTCCTGGAGGTCCACAGACCTACAGAGCTCAGCTCCAACTTACTTCAACACACACAACTGTATGTTCAAACAGTCCCAAAGATGCTGATTTGCTTATTCAGGTGTGATCAATTAGTGTTGGAGCTAAAGTCTGTGGACTTTGTCTGGAGACTTTGGGACTTTTTTCTGTTATGTAGTCTCTGAGAAACGACAGCTAAAATATAATGCACACTATATATTTTTTGGGATAAATTTGCTTTCCCATTCCTTCAGTAAATAGCTATTGTCTTTTAATATAATTATGTGTATTAAACCATTATTTTGAAACCTCGTTATAATAGCCTTATGTTAAAAAGATTGTAGCTGGGGTGAGCAGAGCACTGTAGCAAAACAAAGCACAATGACTTTTTACAGTGTTTCTGTCTGTGCGTTTCTGGTGGATAAGGGAGGCAACGGAACAACTAATTAATTTTGGATCAGTTCGTGCTAGTGAGATAAACGGACTTAAGTGTTTCCTATGGTGATTCATCTAGATGAAAAGAGGCAGTGTGTGAGCATATATGTGTACAAGAGAAACAAAGAGATGCCGAATAAACAGCTGGTGATGTTGTGTTTTAAAACACAATGTGTGGTGTGGAGATGGAATATTAAATAACTACAGAAAGGTTGCATCAAATTAATAGACGCTTATGAGCCATCTGTATTACAACATGAAATAATGTATATTAGTCTTATAAGCAAATCTTATTTGCTTGTGTAGGTGCTGTGTGATACAATATGTTTGATGCTTTAGCTTTCAGTTGTTGCTTTTTATTGTATTCAAGATTACAATAGACTACAATAGATTACATTCTTACAGTTGTTAATTGTTTAAAAAAATGAACATAGGCTGCATTGTTAAGAATTAAATGGCTAGAAATTATCATTAAAGTGAGGGACATGGAGGAAGGACAAGATCAATGGAAATACACCTGTACAGTGTGTCTACATTAACACTGTTTTACTGTTTCTGGGTGGAAATTCAGCTTTAGCTGATTAAAAAATGGACAATGTACCCCTTCATCAGCTATTTTATTCTTTCTGCCAAATCACTCACACAGGATTGCTGAATGTATTATAGGCAGTGAAAGATACATCTGTGCTGCCCTGAAAATCAAACCAGATGAATGGACCTTAGTAAACAGACAGACAAGCAAACACAGGATCAAGACATGCCTTGATGCTTTCCTGCCTCTGTTCACTGCCTCCAAAGCTTATGGACTCAGCCATGTTGGCACAGACACACAAAAGGACCTATACGCATTATTACTGAGACGATACAGGCACTCTGTTTATCACTGTGTTTATTTCATTTTAAAACGTTATATTAAGATACTATAAACACACATCTACTTAATGGCAGGCTGTTGTTTGAATGAGAAAACTGCTATTTATATGATATGTGGGATTGTTTGAAACTGATTGAATTTTGATGTGAACAACAAAAAAGGATCACTTCAAAAAACCTTGAAATTTGGAAAATCTTAAAAACATACAGAATGTTTTTTTGCAAATTGTTATGTGTGAGAACAGAGTAAGAAGCTGATTGTAATTATACACTCTCAATTTGTGGCAGTGTGTTAGCACAGGGCGTTGGTTCCTGTCGGTTGAGCTACCTTCTGAAAGCACAGCTATGCTGGATATGATCTTCTTTGCACTGGAGAGCTGACTTTATGCCTGACTTTTTTATTCTCTCTGACTTTTAGCTTTTTTTATTTTTGTTTGTTCTGGCACTTTACCAGTTCAGTCTCAACAGCTGTGGCCAAAACCTTAAAAATACTGCCTTCACAGACAGTATTTTCAAAGCAACACTGATATGATATGACTATGATGTTCCACAATCCTGTGTGTGCGAAGTGGCTTTTTTATGTCAAAATATGACTCAATTCTAGCAAGAAATAAGCATTGTGGTCATTAATAATTATTTGGTTATCTGTAAAGCTCATTTATAAACCGATACAGTATATAATCTGACATTCATATGGTGCAGTGGAAGACAGCTTTAAGCCAGTTTTCGTAGGAGGTACCTTCATGCACAATCACCGTGTTTAACAATGGACTGAATTAGCTGTTTCAGGATTTGACCTTCACACTATGACAAGATATTTAACCGGAATTAAGACAATTCTTGAGTCGTATTAAGAAATTATAGGACTGTGTAAATGTTAACAGACACATAATTGTATAGGTTAGCTAAAACTTTTAATTACAATAAGGGCAAAAATCTTAGAATGTGTCTCCTGGTTAAAGTGAGACGAGGAAACAGCATCACATCTTATACCATATCTGATTTTACCTCTATTACTTCAGCCATGGGTGTGATGGTGTTGGTCTTGCGGGAGCCAATGCGGAACTTGGCAGCCTTATAGATCTTCCAGTAAACAAAGAGAACAACACAGAGGGGCAAGTAAAAAGCTCCAAAGGTGGAGAAGACTGTGTAGGACGGCTCCTGGCTTACTTGACAAGCCAGGCTCTCCTCTGAGTAGGTCTCACCCCAACCAAAGAGTGGAGAAAGCGAGATGACAGAAGACAGCAGCCACGTGAGGCCGATCATCACATTGGAGATTCTTTTGCGTGTCTTAAGCGTGTATTCCAAATGCCGTGTGATGGACCAGTAGCGATCCAAGGCGATAGCTGTTACGTTCCAGATGCTAGCTGTGCAGCAGAGCACATCACAGGAGATCCAGACCTGACACAGGGCCCGTCCCAGAATCCAACGCCGACCATAGAGCTCCCTAACCAGACTGAGAGGCATAACCAGTCCTGCAACCATCACATCTGAGATGGCCATGGAGGCAACCAGGTTATGGGGAACACGATGAAAAGTTCGCACCCTCAGGATAGTCACCAACACAAGAAGGTTCCAGACAAAGGTGGCCACTACTAGCATGGCCAGCAATGTAAGTGTGAGAACGCTAAACACAGAAAATGGACGGTACAAATTACCCGATTCTGAGCCAGTGGAGAAATTTGCTGAGAGGGCTGTAACATTAGGGTGAGTCATGGTGGCGTGCAACGATATGCAAATGTGTCTCTCATTAGAGGACAAGGTGAAAATAAATCAAGTCTCAGTCAGGACTGATGCAATTTTTATGATGATTTTTGTTGGATAATTTAGGGCCATTGAATCATTCATTCACTTACATCTGTTAGCTTAAAGTTCTGTGTGTTGAACCGGCTGGCTTTTCAAAGCACCTCCTTGCTGATTATGAGTTACAGTATGTTTTGCCATATTGACATTTGTGAGGTTACAATCTTCAGCAATTTGGAAATTCATCTGAGGCCACAGCTCTGACGGTGAGAGAAGCCATCCTGTAAAACGATAAAAAAGGCATAAATTAATTTTATAATTTATTCAGAGAAATCATCCTTAGCTAGACCAGCTGAAAAAAAACTGTCAGGCCCTAAGGATGTGGAATTGGTTTCTTCATTTATAAACTGTTAGAGCAGTTTGTAACTGAATGTCCCCTCTACATGTGTAAATTTATGTGTTGTGCTGTTCCAACACTGTACTGTATTAATTTTATAAGACGTCAGCAGGAATGAATAATGAAGCGGCGGTTCCCTGGGTAATTATTCCATTCCACTGTCTTAACATGTCCTTTATGGTTATGGTCTGCGCTGAGGTTTTTTGCCCTTTATCCTGCTAACATACTTTCTATAGTGCAGAGAACTTGTCCTCTAAAACAGACCTCTGTACAACGAAACCTATTTAGGAGAGCGCTGAATTTTTTGAATGAAATTCAACATACGTGGAAAAGAAAAAGAGTTAGGGTTTATTTTTCATTATTTGCATTTCTTAAATATTAAATTGACTCATTTATTATTAATTGGTCTAGAATTAGGTCTATGAAATCGATGAAGTTTCAGATCTGCTACTGGGTTACATGTAATTCTTTCTAAGTGCTTGTGAAATTAAATTCATTTATTTGTAGTAATTAAATTTAAACATGGGGGCTTCAGTTGACTGCTTTTCCTTATGTTGACCTTTCTACAATAATGTCAGGTGCTAAAGATTTATCCCCAGAAACAAGCACCTTTATCCCAAAGACACAGTCATCTGTGTTGAAGTGGCAGTTTCATTATTGGAAGGTGTCATGGAGGCAGACATTATAAAAGAGGCAAAATTGAACCTCCGTTGGCCTTCACAACCCGATTAGAGTACAAAGGCCAGCACGCTTGTCAAAAAAGCTCAGTGGCAGAGTCATCAAGACATCTAATACCTGTCAACAGCCCAGGGAACATCACAAGCTGTCACATCAGCGATGACAACAATGAGAGGCCTGAGTTTGCCCTGTTGATTGTAATGTCATTGTATTCTGGATAAAAAAACTTTTAAAATCACACTTGTGTTTTTTGGTGGAAAAGTATAAAAATAGCAAATGAATAAGATTGGTTGACAACAATGACAAAATGGCACTGAGGTGTCAACAGGCATTTCGTGTTGATTAACACACCTCTGGTCGCCCATAGTGCAACTCATTACCCAGCATGCTCATCAGCAAATCTGTCCTGTCAGAGGGAACAGAGAGGAAACACACAATGTCCACACTCGACAGGCTCATTACCACACGCAAGCACAGAGAAACACTGATTACACATTCCCTCTCATTTTCTCTCAATGATGTGGTGCTTTGTTCTGTTGATATGACAAAGTCACGCATTCACATTGCCATGAGTAAGGAGAAAAGACATTTCTGGACAAGATCTAAGATCTACATAAAAAAAACTTCTGTCTTAATGCCTTGCTAAAATCTGTGTGTTATTTCAAATAACATTCATCTTTTTCACCTATCATTTTCTCCTCTTTCATCTTTTTTCACCTTCTGCATCTCTTCACCTCATCTTTAAATCTTTCCCCTCTCTCATTTTTCTCCTCTCCCATCTCTTTTATTAGCTTGTGCCCACAGCCATGAAATTGGACACACATTCACCTAAACACACTCAGAAGCACGAAAACCCCTCAGCAGATTGTCTTGGCAGTGTACAACTAATCATCCCTGACAGTTACCTCTCAGCAAATTAACCAGGGCATCGGTTACACACTAAGAGATTAAGACACCTGTCATTTACTGCCATTCACACACGAGTGAGATGATGAACTTCTGACTTTCTAAAACCATATGAACCCTAGAGAATATAAAACATTAATTTGTGGTTTTCTGTCTGTTATTTGTCTTTACACATAACAGAGATGATATGAGACCGAGTGAGTGTGAGGACAAGACTTTGACACTGTGTTTTAATTTGTTTATATTTAAGTTTTGCTCCTGGGACTCCGTAATGGAGTGTTGACTGCTATTACTCGAGCTAAATATTTAACAATGTCCTTGGGGTAATCAACTCAACCAATTAATTAACCTGCATAAACTTTTCTTAAGTGATTTAATGATGATTTTTCAACCTTACTGGACAACAACTGGCTTGTCAACCTGATTATTAAAACTAGGTAGCAGGTATCCAGGGTGGATGCAGCTACCTAACACAAGGGTTACATGTTCATTTCCAACTGAAGATGACCCAGAAGCTGGATAGTTACTAAGATCACAAATTACTTTCACTAAGAAATTACTTTCACTGGCTTAAACCAATGTAGGTTAGGTCACTAAATATTTGACTTAAGGGGGAAATACAGTAACTTTAGATATCACCACATGAACGAGATAACAAGCAATGTGACCATAGTTTTACAGTGGCACAAATTCACAACCACAATTAAATTAAATGTTAAATTGATGTTACAGTGGATATTATTGTGTGGGCACTGAAGTGTTATTAATTGGATGTGTATCCTGACCAGTAACTGTGAAGCAAGACATTACTGTAATATAAACCTTATGCAAATACAACATAAATATTTCATATTTATAAATATTCATAAACATTTCAGATTGGTTTGTGCTATAAAAATAAAACGACTGCCTCTATAATAAGGACAATTTAAAACTGAAATATTGTGTAAAAAGACACTCTTTTGTTATAAGTTTAGCTCAAATAAGAGTCCAGGATTAATATGTACCCAAGTACAGTATCAACTATATAACTGTATCATATTCCTAATTAGGCTATAGGTCCTCTCATGAGAGAAGGTTCCTATATACAGTACATAGCAAATGTGCTCAAACTTATATGGTTAAAAGAAGAAGATAACAGTGGCCATCGACGCCGTTACCGTAGTAATGCTTGCTGTGTACGGTCAAAAACAGGTGAGATGCGCCAGTCAAAAGCAAATAATAATGCTTAAGAACAAAACAAATCTCCTCGTTTACATATTAGGTCTATTCAATAAATAGAGACATTAAGACAACCAGAAACATTATTTCTGGTATTTTATGTTTTCTCAAAGTGATGGAGAAATTTTATTTACTGCACAAAAAGCAACTCATGAGAGATCTGAGAGAGTCTGAACACTTTTATTTGTGCACCTGTCACTCAGATGAGGGTCTCGCAGGGTGCTGAAACAGAAACCGCTGGGTACTCTAAAAATGCGCTCTACTGTCACCAGCAACTGCATCTCAAACCTAGCACAGAATACTCAAACATCTTCAACAAAACCAGCCTGCTCTAAACTTCTACAAATCAAATAAACAATTTCAGGAGGATTCAATCAGAGATATAAATATCTACGATCACCCACGGCTTGACGGTACAGACTTAATCATCTGGATCTGCAACCATTGGGTCGCTCGTTCAAATGTCGTAGGGGGAGAAACTGATTGTTTTGCATAAGGAGACCATATGTTCTACAACCTGCAATTCCCCCGATAATCACTTTTTAATAGTGACATTTAAATCTCAACGCTGCTCAGATGTGTTGCACAGAGATACGCAGTTTCAACACTTCACTTCAGCTGTACTTACATACTTTCCCAGCGCATTAAATGTAAACAAAGAATAACTATAAAATATTATTTTCAACTGCCACATATTATCACTTATTTGCATTATCATTTATTTCGCAATCGACGTTTTTAAATGCACGTTATAGTCGGTAAATGTCCCCAATGCACCACATTTAACATAGCGATGTTTTCAGTTTACGTACACCAAACGCCTATTAGAAGCTTTTATTACTTACCATTTATTATAACACATATACGAAGATGTCGCAAAAGTACGGATCGATTCGCTTTTTATTGTCCTGCGTGATTCGCTTTGCGCACCTCAAAGAATCTTCATCCAAACACACTATACTTGCGTCGAGGCTTCAACACCGCATGTGGATTGAACCAATGTGTGGCATGGGGGGTGGTACGCGATGGAAATATCCTGGCGATATGAAACACACAGTAGAAGTACCGTTAGGATGCAGGTGCTCAGATACATGCGGGAATGAATTAATTGTTGTAAGTCAAAGATCATCAGCGTGATAGCCAAGGTCAAAACTTTTCACCAGTCTTTACGGCTGTTGTGCACAAGTAAAACCGTGTGATCGGTGATATCGAGACAGTTTAGATTATGTTCACGCTCCGTTACACCCGATGCTCTGTATCAATTTTTAATTAGTTTAATCCGAAATCAATTCTCTTTGCAGTTTAGTTTTTCTTCAGGTTTTCCCTGAGCGCCTGGTTCCTTGGAGAACTGCACGTGGAAATGACAAAATAGGCTATTAGTGGCCATTCGCAGAGGTTGTCTAGATAGGGAACCAATGAACAGATGACTTGGGTATGAATTCAAGGCATCTGTGTAACAGATATTTACGATGTATGTTTCGTGCGTTTTTACAGTAAACATTACACTCCCACCACAATCACTTTTGTTCACTTTTTGTTGATCTATGTGCAGAAACATATATAAGAACTATAGGACATAAAAACTATAGGACAACTTTTCTAACATGCAAAGCTTGACCAAATGTGATGCATATATGATATTTCTACACAAATATCTGGAATAAATAAACAATGGCATCAGTAACTATTTAACTATAGCTTTCCTGTAGCTCAGTGGTTAGAGCATGGTGTTAACAACGGGTTCGATGGGTTCGATCCCAGGGATTGCACATACTCAATGTATAATAATCAATGTGTAGTATAATGCAATGTAAGTCGCTTTGGTTAAAGCGTCTGCCAAATGCCTTAAATGTAACTAAAATGCTTGATCCAGAATCCAGGCTGCAGGTGTCAATATAAATCCAATATGACATATTGGCCTGTGCAGGGTGACTGCGGCTGATCTGCCAATAATGTAATTCTAGAATGTAGTTTAGCAAATCATCTATCTTTTGTATCATTAAATCTGTTGCCATAACAACACATTTGCTGTTGCTTACTGTTATCCTCTCAGTTAGCGTTATTCACAAGTAAGCTGGAGAAATTCCTAAACAGAAATGTGTTTTCAACAATGAGCTGAGAGAAGCCTACACGCTTTTTCACACAGCAGATGATAATGCAGGATATATTTTGTTATTGCTGTTAATGTTTATGTTACAGTATATCAGCCACAGAGGTGAATTAGACCTTGTAGACACATAATAAACACAATGCATACTTTTTGTTTTTACAAAAGCACCTGAATATGTGGAAGTATATTTTATGATTTTGTTTTAAATATTATTTAATAAAATCCATCTTTACCTTAAGCCACTATAGGGAAGAAACACTAGGCTTAATAAAGATATGACACTATATGCACCAACTGTACTGACAAGACAAATAAATAAAATAACAGTATTTTCCATACCCACACCCCCAAGGGGTCCAAGTTTAAGACTTTAGATTATTAATTAAAATAATCTGGTCACCCTAGCACAACATAAACATTACTGAGAGTACACTGCAAATTTAATTAGTCATGACATAGTAATATTCAAGAGTGACCAAACTATGCCATTTTAAAAAAAAGATTTTTCAAGGAGAAATCAAGCTGTTAAGTGGTTTAGAGTTCGATTATCTAACACAGGAAAGAGTTGGCTTACTTTCATTATGTTAATACTTTTATTCAATATTAGTAATAATAGCAGTTTTTGTTCTTTTTAACAGCAAGTTGTTCTTTTCAAAAGTCCTTACTTCTGAATGTATACTAGCCCTGCAGGTGTCCTCTCCATATAGATTCTGTAATATATGCCATTGCTAACGCTATGGTGTTAAAACACTATCATTGCAGAGACTATATGGTCTCCAGCAATCAAAATTGGATTTACAAGTCAGCCTGTATTAGCCATTTCAATATTTTACACTGTAAAAGTGTGCAGCTGTCACCCAATAGGAGCTGTTTACAAGTTGAACTTTGTTGTCATCTGTTGAAATCTAAAATGGTTCTTTAGAGTATCAACTGCACATTAACTCTTTACAGTCTATTTCAAAATATTAACGTTGTTTATGGTTGGAAATGTATCACAAGTCACATGTGAATAAAAGTGAATGAATTCAAAGATAATGAGGCACTGAACCATTAATCCTTACTAAACAATAAAGACAAGCATCACCAATTTTACTTTATGGCTTTAAGAATCAGTAGAAATAATTTACAGTGTCTTAACTTCACTAGCTGCATTGACATTGAAAATGGAGGCTGAGATGAATGCGTCTCATTTTGGGGAAGCATTGCTAAGATCTCTGTGCGGAAGCGAAATACAATTCCCAAAATTAAAGCCATGGGACCACTGACCATGTACAGCTATTTTTGGAGTGAGGTAATGGTAGAGTTGAGAGTTTTCTTGTAATACTTTTT
>JAZGTJ010016869.1:0-12401 GCA_036877575.1 Botia almorhae
AATGAGCCCAAGCGCCTTCCCCTGTTTGATGCCATCAGACCGCTGGTCCCTCTTAAACACCAGGTGCAGTACGACCAGCTCACCCCCAAGAGATCCAGGTGAGGTTATCTGGAAATCTAGAAATCATTCCGTGCATGAATAACAGAGGAAGGAATAAAGATGGAGAAATGAAACGCACTAAAAGAGAGAGGGGGTAGAGTGACAGCCACCCCTCTCATCTCCAGAGAGAGTAATTGCTGTCTTTCATGCTCGATCAGTCGTGCTGAAGGAACGTGGTTATGAGAAGAGAAAGAGGGGGTGTTTATTCAACCCAATCTGATATACAGCGCTAAAGGGGCTGTGAAAACCAGATTCTGGATTCCTCTTACTGTTCAAAGAGACTGTCTGTCTGTTTGTCTGTTTGTCTGTCTGTAGAGATTTCACCACATGTGTTAAATATTTGGTTACTGTGTTCTGCTTTGAGCAGGAAGCTGAAGGAAGTGCGTCTGGACCGCACACACCCCGAGGGTCTGGGTTTGAGTGTTCGGGGTGGGCTGGAGTTCGGCTGTGGTCTCTTTATCTCACAGATAATCAAAGACGGACAGGCAGGAAATGTTGGGCTGCAGGTAATAGAGGAAACAAGGATTTTACGGTCCTGCGCCTTCCACACAAGATATGGTTATATAAATGTATTAAAACCACTTTACGCAGTGATTTACTTTATATGCAACTATCTCACAGTCACATTTTAGCAAAAAAGTGCTACGTTTCTGCAAAACATTCTCTTGCTTTAATATGTTCGCTGATTACATATAGTGTAACGAAACGTATGGTAGTCGAAAATTGCACAATGTCAAATGGTTGGATGTGTGTGTTTTGAATTTTTTGCGTGTCATTGCATTTCCTCTCCAGTGCTTAAACTATAAAGATGAATAAAGGCTGTAAAAGTATCGCTAATCGTGAATTCATGTGAACAACTGGAACCTCATTGTAAAGTGTTAGCGGTTCTCTGTGTGTCATATATTCAGGTTGGCGATGAGATTGTTCGCATTAACGGCTACTCCATCTCCTCTTGCATCCACGAGGAAGTCATCAACCTCATCAAAACCAAGAAGACCGTCTCTCTGAAAGTTCGCCGTAAGATTTTTGTGTTGCAAGTCATCAACTGTTATCAAATGACGCTGTCATTATCACAGCGTCAGGAAAACTCTCTCTGATTCTCCAGCGATTCATTCATTCCTTTAACTGTTATTTAATCACAGTTGACTCGTGATTGTTTTAACCGTTCAGTCATTTGTTAAAAAAACATTCTGTGGGGTTTGTCATTATCTTACTGTGTTATTTACTCTTTATTGATTATTGATTGATTCCCGTTGTGATTGTCTGTTCACAGATGTGGGGATGATTCCCGCCAAAAGGTAATTTGTTGTTGTTAATGTCACATCTGTGGATATTCTGTTGTCGTGGTGATATTAATATTAAATCCCTCTAAAAATCAGCTCCTCCGAGGAACCTCTGAAGTGGCAGTATGTGGATCAGTTCGTGTCGGAGTCCGGGGTAAGATGGGGTTTCCCAGCTATCAGGAAATGTTCTCACAATGTTGGCTAAGGTTTCCAACGACATTCTTGCAATAACGTCAGTAGAACCTATTTTAAACATTACATATCATATATATCAAAAACGTTATTTCTAAGTAGTTGATGGAATGTTTTAAAAATGTTACGTAATTAAAAAATGTTGGAATTATGTTAAAGCTGGATGTTTGGAACTTTCCTCGAACGATTTACAATTTTTAACGTTTTTGTTACTTAATGGAAACGTCTTTACAACGTTACGCTGTCTTCGCTGTCATTGTCTGTTTCGCCGACAGGAGAAGAAGAGCAGCGTGGCTGGATTGACTTCACTAGGAACAGAGATCAAGGAGAAGAAAGTCTTTCTGAATTTAGTGGGCACCAAAGGCATGGGAATCAGGCAAGACAAAAATACTCAAATATTACATCAAACCGCAACGTTTTTCCATTAAAAATAAACAGAAATAAGTTACTGAGCAAGAACATGACAGATCAGTTGCTTTATAATCTGAGCTGTCACGTCTAATTTCCCAAAACAAGCCAGTTTGGTTTCATTTGACTTCAGCATGTGTAAAGAAAAGTAAGTCACCTGCAATCTTGTGTTTCGCACAAAGATGGCGATAGAGAGGCGAAAGTTACGCATTGTCGCTTTAAATAGACAAAGCTTCAGGTTTCTGCATTACCTACAAGAATTTACCGTGGTTTTACTACAGTAACTTGAACTGATGCATGTTTTCGTATTGTTGAGAGGGGATTTGCTGTATTGGGAATTTGACCGTATGGGAGGTTTGTTATAGACAGTATACAGAATGTGTCTAGGCTGTGTTATTTATCAGAACTTCCATAGTTTGTTTAAAGAAACTAGTTCAATCGGTAAAGGTACAGAGAGACAGTTTATGGTTTTACCAGTGGTAAATGTTCAGCTGCAGTTTCTATGTAGTTTCACTGGAAACCTTTACCATCAACAATCATCAATAATATCCAGTGTCTTGTGTAAACTAAGTTTTTAATCTGTCCTTTGATGTTACTCCATGATGTACTGTAGCATATCCAGTGGACCAACACAGAAACCAGGGATCTATGTAAGCAACGTCAAGCCAGACTCACCTTCAGCAGGAGTGGGCCTACAGGTGACCAGAACCAGTGTGTGTGTGTGTGTGTGTGGTATTCACTACGATATGGGGAGCAAATGTTCTCAGTATACTAATATTAGTAAATTTTGACCTAGTGGGGACATTTCTGAGGTTCCCATAAGGAGAAATCTGAAGCATACACAATGATCTTTTTGAAGATGTTCAAGTGCAGAAGGGTTTCTGTGATGGTTAGGTTTAAGGGTTGGGTTAGTGTAGGGGGATAGAATATACAGTGCGTACAGTTTAAAGTCTATTTGTCTATGGAAAGTCCACAGAAAGCATAGAAACCTTAAGTGTGTGTGTGTGTGTGTGTATTCCAGGTCGGCGACCAGATTGTTGAAGTCAATGGGGTGGACTTCACCAACCTGAGCCATCAAGAGGTGAGAAGCATTTTGCTGAAAACTCTGAACCGTAAGATAACAACTTGTTCTTAGACTTGACAGTCTTGTGTAACCTGCGAGAGAGAGAACCCAGAACACACACTGTAAGGTTTTCCACGGCTAATATATTGTTCATACGCACAAAATATATTCCTGTGTTCCTCAGACAACACTTGGTTACGAAAGTATCAGAAGGTTTTCCATAGAGTTGTAAACAAAGACAGAAAAGTGCTGAGATATGACATGTTTCTCACTTATATAAAAATAACTCTGCTGAAATGAATAAGACAAGGGGACACGCAGTGTGTACACCAGCAAAACAGGAAGAATACAGAATAAAGAACAGAAACTTGATATTTTTAGCAATATCACACTGCAAAAAGAGCATCACAGATGAGCTATAAAAAATATATTAACAGTAATGAAGTAACAGATCTCATCATAACTATTTTACGTTTTAGCAAATTTTACGCTGCTTATTTTACGAATTAGCAATCTCATTGAAACATTTTCATACGATCTGCTTTCAGTCCAGACGGTTAGATTTAGATTTTTGCTTTTTCTTAAAATCACACTCATCATTCGCATTCATAGTGAAGTTCTTCTGTGAGATCAGCTTGATTTTAAGTGGCTTCTGTTTGTGTTTACAGGCGGTGCGGGTGTTGAAGAGCAGTCGTAGCTTGACCATCACTGTTCTCACTGGAGCTGTAAGTACATTAAGATACATGTCCACCATCAGAGGACCTCAAAGATCCACCGGGCTTTAACCTCTCTCAGGGGACGTGTGTGGTTGTGTGTATATTGGTGTTACACCGTGTCTCATTTGTCTCAGGGAAGTGAACTATTTATGACGGACGAGGAGCGTCTGGCAGTCGAAGCTCGACATGAGCTGGACAGACAGGAGCTCATGCATCAGAAGAGAGTGGCATTGGAGACCAACAAGATCGTCAAAGAACAGCAGGAGAAAGAGCAAATGTTTGTGAAAACACACACGCACACTTTAACACTGCGTACACTAGACATAACACACAAACACCTCACAGGTCTCGCAAAACAATCCCCAACAGCAGACAAAATAAACATCTCCGTCCAAGCCAACAGGGAACGCTTTCAGAACTAATCTCAGGTTAATGTTCTTTAAACGTTCTCTTTAAGTCATCAAAGTCAGCAGTATCGCTAGCAGACCTTTCTTGAGCGATATACATCATATATCAAAAATGTTATTCCTAAGTCGTTAGTGAAACGTTTAAAAACTTTTTGCAGTAGCTGTCTTCGCTCTTATAACGCACACCAGCATGAATACAGTAATTCATTTCCATGTTTCATACGAGCAATATTTGCAGGAGGAAGATGGAGATATCGCAGAAGACTACAGAGGAGGAAGAACGCTATCGTCGAGAGATGGAGAGGTAATGCTCACCGACCCAAAACGATCTTCACCAAACACACACATCATCTAAAAATAGGGTTTGTAAATAGACTTTAGTCAGAATAGATTTCATCTGATTACAACAGAAACAAGACTGGATGACTCAACCAAAAGAGCTCAGCAAGCCTTTATTTCTGTTACTTTAAATTATTGAACAGCTTTGTCTTCATAGACGACTGTCCATTTTACATGTTTCATCGCCTGTGTGTGTGTGTCCGTGCAGAATCGAAGCAGCCGAGAGAAAACACCAAAAGGATTGGGAAGAAGACTGGGGCTCTAAAGACAAATCCAAAAACCCATCCCCCTCTCCCTCCCCTCAGCCACAGAAACATCGCACACCCTCCCCAAAACCCAAAACCTCCAGTAAGTTCACGGAAGGCCCATAGAACCTCTACAGTGCATGAAAATCCAATGACCGCAACAAAAACACGCTGTTCTTCAATGGTCCCACAAGCACGCTACCTAGTATTAAAAGACAGTCATAATGCATTACTTTTCCTGCATGAATGGATGTGCATTTATTTAGAGAATGCATCATCTCTCTTTGTGTGCTCTTTGTCTGTCTGTCTCTTTGCTTTTCTGGTGTGCCTCGTCTGTCACTTCCTGGTTCCATCAATCGATGTAGCCGATGAACACTCCTATGAAGAAGAGGAAGAAGCGCGAGAAGTGAGTGAAGCCCTCAGACACCGACTTCTAAACTTCTTTTGACAAACTTGCCCTTTCTCAGAGCACTTCAGCTGCATGTGGACTCTTCTCTCTGTCGTTTGGTTTGGTTGGATCATATCTTGGTAGCTTTTAGACGGTCGTTTGAATGTTTGTCTGAGACTTATGGTGTCACTCTCGCCCCTGTAGCGTTCGGTTGGTTCTACCGTTACGAAGGAAAGTTGCCTACACTCAGAAAGGTACACAGTGTGCTGCAAACATGTTGTTGTTGTTGTTTTGGTGTGATGGAACTATGGGATATGTTGTTTCTTGGAGATGTGAATAGATGTATGAAGTAAGGGTCTGCATGGTAGCAGGTTTGATGCTCATATAAAGAGGCTATTCAAGAGCGTTCCTCAAAGACCACTGTTCTGAGTTCAGCTCTAACCCTAAAACACATGGACCAAATAATTACCCAGCTAACCATTTTAGGCTCTAAGAATGTTTCCCTAACTTTTAATAAAGTAAAAACATTATTCAAGCGCTTTACATTCCACTAACTACTTAAAAGTAATGTAACTACTTAAAAGTAAAAACATTAATACAAAAATGTTTTTAATAACGTTGAGGAAAGTTTTAGAGAATGTTAGCCAACATTCTAAGAACGTTCTCTGTTAGCTGGGAAAGGTCTTAAAAAATTACTTAAAAATAAAGGCAGATGTATTTGAATAAAGTTGGAACTACAGTAAACTCGGCAGTTCAGTGGCTCTCAAACGCCAGAGATGAATAGACCTGTTATAAAGTCCATCAGGTCTTCTCAAATCCTCATTTTGGGTATTTAGAAAGGAAAAGAGACAAAAAAGAAGAAGAAGACCTCCAAGACTGACACGCTTCCAGCAGAGAAGAAGAACAAAAAGGAGATGGAGTTCGAGCTGAAGCTGGCAAAGGAAAAGGAGGAGATACTTGAGAGAGAGAAGCAGATGAAAATCAGCAGACTTCTGCAGGAGGTATTATGTTTGCCAAGTAGCTCACGCTAAGATTTCCTGACTTTTGTACTGTTTGGCAGTGTTATTAGACCATAATTATGCAGTATGTTGGTGGTGTGAATTGTCCAAAAGTGCGCCAGCGGGTTGCTATATAACAGATTTCTGAGTGTGGCTTTACTAACTCGATCAGGTGTCAGAAACGGAGAGGGAAGATCTAGAAGAGTCAGAGAAGGTGCAGCACTGGGTGGAGAGACTCTGTCAAACCAGACTAGAGCAGATCTCCTCAGTGGAGAATGAATCTCCAGAGGTAAACAGCATCAGGTTCCAGTGAAGGAACGCTACAGTGTGTGATGTTATAGAGTCGTTGCATCGAGTCCTGATTGAGTGTCATTGAGTGAGTTTGTTGATTCAAGGTTCTAAGCAATTAAAGTGTATCTCCAGATGTCTCCAACACGTTCCCCTGCATCAACTGGCCCCACCAGGAGGAGATTCCCCGGGGGCCTGACACTGGCCACCACTGACCTGGATGACATCAACTTAGATGAGGTGGACCAGAGTCTAAGGCAGCCCCTGAAACGACTAGCCCCAACTCCACCCACATCCAACCAGGCTCCCCCTCCCCTACCACTCCCTCCACCCTCACCCCGACTTAACCACACATCCAACCACCGCCCTCCGTCCCCAAGAACACTCCAGCCAGTGCAACCCGCCAGACCAGCATCCCAGCGGCCCCCCTCGCCACCGGCTTCAAGGGTACCCCCTTCCTCAATAGGTCGTGCACAGGCTGCCCCCACTGCCCAGCTGTTCTCCTCCAGAGCTCCGTCCTCATCCCAGCCACCTCCTCCTCCACCACCTCCTCCACCACCGCCTCCACCTCCTCCTCCACCCCCTCCACCCCCCACGCACATGGAGGACAAGTACCACACAAGGCCATCCAACTATCCTCACTCCCCAAGCTTATCTGAGCAAGGCAGCAGGTTTGGTGAAGGTGGTTACCGGCCGAGAGGTTTCCAGTACACAAGCCACGGCGATCTCTCACATCCACCCAGCCCGAAGGTTAATAAACCAGCTAGTTTATCCGTGTGGGATATTAGTGTTACGCATGTGCTACAGTGTTGGGGAAATTAACCACAGTTTTAAAGATGTTTTTATGATAAGAGCAGTGTATGACTGGCACAGTGAGGATTAGAGTTAATTCCATTAAACAGAATTCGAACAGATTTATACACAATGTAAAAAATAAACTAATACAATAGTTTATGTTACTAAACATAAAATAAATTGATTATTGGCGGCATTTCAAACAAATCTTATAAAAAATAAAGTGAATTGCTGCACTCTTTTTTTATTTATTGCTCTTTCATTATTTTTTCTTTATTATCATACTATTAATGACGTCGTTACTTTTAGTTAGTTAGTCCCCGACACTGTACGTACATGTGTATGTTGTAGGCATGTGCTAGAGTGTGTTGTATTGGGTTAGTTATCCTCAGATTAAATCAAATTGTAAGGCTGAGCATGACAAAACAATGACGATTTGAAGTTTCATGATCTTGTGGAATCTCTGACGTCTGTTGTTGTTACATTGTTGAGAACTTTATCCCTGTGGTCCAGGTGATGAGAAACACATCTCATGTCAGCAGAATATCCACCTCGAATAATCCACTGGTGAGTCCTCAGGTTCTCCGAAACGTTCCTCAGAGACATATAGAGTGTGATGTGCTTGCATGGCGTGCTGATGTTAGTCTGGGTGGCTTACTGGTTAAAGGGTCGGGCTTGTAACCAGAAGGTCACCAGAAGGTTAAATCAATTCTTAGTGTTGGCAGGTAACAACTAAAGTGTTAGCTGCTTCAAGTGTGTTTATGGTTTTTTAGTGTGTGTGCATTAGTCTGGATGGGTTACCATACTTGGACAGCACTTCATATCTATCTATATATAAATATATATGATTTAGAGTTCTTATCTATATTATGAACTCTAAGTCAGACCTAACATTTTGCATGATAAAGCAAAGACTTATCTCCTTTACCGCTAACTTCTGCATAGCAACTAGCCCCCAGCCCTCCAAACCAGCGGAGGCAGATCAACCCTGTCATGTCCAAACCCGTCATGCTACCAGCTCAGCCCTCGCACAGACCCACACTTCGCTCAGAGACCATGGTAAGACAGGAAGTGCACTCGTGTGTGTGTGTGCGCGTGTGACGCTAATGCATGCATGAAGCCTCGCATCCTCATGCCTTACAAAGCTCATCGGTTTGATTGTCGCACCAATTGACTTTGATTATAATTTGAGATTTTGAGACTCGAGAGGAACCGCAGACATGCAGGTTTCTCTTCTTTGATTGCGATGATTAAGAAACAGGCTGTTCAGAAACAAGGTTATTGTAGTTTACTGAAACTGTTGAAACGTTTAAAATCAAATAAAATACAAGCGTAATTGTTATTTGAAAAACCCTACGTAATAAAAATTGTGGTCTTAGCCATAAACTGAAATAAGTTTAAAATAAAAAAATAATTATCAAATAAAAATGTCATTACAAAAGCACATAACAGTATTGCCGAAACTTAACATAAATGGAATAATAGAAAAATAAAAAAGCTCATTCAAACTTCAATAAAATGTCATTTTATTTAAATTTTAATACAATAAAACCAAAAACTGTTTAGAACGAATGTTTCTTATGAGTGAATCAGTAAGAGAGAGAACAGCAGAAGGTGAGAAAGGAAAACAGATGCGTTTCTCTTTGTGTGCACAATGAGACTTCGAGCATTAAAATGCCTTTGATTGATCAACCTGACAAATTTAGTCTCGCTGTCTGCGTCCCCTGTAAGACAACCAGCCGCGCTTGATCAGATCACAGTGGAAACCCATCACTTTGACTGTCCTTGGGCCTTCTTAATTAAATGAATGGGCCCCTGCCAATTAGTGGATATTTTGAGAGGGTAACAAGAAGGGCAAGAGAGGACAAGATCCTTACAGCCTTCAAGTGTCTCCTCAGATTTTATTTATTATAGTTAATAGTGCTTCCCAAGGCAAGTGTGCCTTGTTAGGGTTAGAGTTTAAAACAAACTCATTCTGTACCGTTTATGCTACAAACATAAATAATACCTCAGACTTTATGTCTCGTTGATGAGAATCTTTCCATTATTGTTGGGCTAAAAACGTTTAGCTCGTGGGCTAAAACGTTTAGCTCAGCTCAGCAGCCACATAGCAACGCCTTAGCAACCACCTCACATGTACAAATGTAGTTATAAGTACTGTTTTTGATGACCGAGGGTATGAATTCACATTTATTGACATCCAAAAATGTCATAAAACAGACGTTGTTTAAAAAACATGTTTTAGATGCTACTGTTTCTTAGATCCAAACTATAAATGGTTGCATAAGTCTGATGTCTTTCTTATTTGCTTGTTGTTATCTAAAGAGCAGATGGTTGTTCTCTCAGAAGATCCATTACACTAGAAACTCACTGTTAATACTGTGCTGCATGTAATGGAACATATTTCAATGTTAATCGGTGCATTCAGGCGTCCGTCTATAGGCCCATTTACAATGTTGACACAAACCTTATATGACATGATATCAGGTTGTATAAGCATTTAATGTGTGTGTGTGTGTGTTCTTGTGTGTTGTTTTTAAGAGTCACTCATAATCATGTGTGTTTCAGCCGCCCGAGATGCTCAAGCGGATGGTCACGTACAACACGTCCTTTAAATCCAACAAGAAACAAGTAACTGCCATCAGTTTCATTGTGTTACCCCCCCTGAGTGCAGTCTGTGTGTGTGTTCTGCAGAAGTGTCACTTATTCCTGCGGCAATATTTCAGCAGAGCCAAAATGCAGATTATTATAAACCAGTTTATCTTGGTTATTTGTATTATTATTATTATTTGGCAGTAACTGAAGGGCTCATGTCATGAGGAATCAGAATTTTGAGAGAAAAGGGGTTTGATATGAACACAATTGAGAGATGATGCTGGTATTCAATGTGATCTGGTTGTGTGATCGTGTCTTTGTGATTGTGTATGATTGCAATATTACACAATACTTGTGTTCAAGAACAACTGATATTTACATTTAGAGTTATCGTGTCTTGACACCATATGGATTGAATCTCTTCCTGCTACTCAGTCACACCCCGTCATTCCCGTCCAATCACAACCCAATCATCTTTGATTTTAAAGCAGCCCTTGAGAGGATCTGACATGCACTGCACCAACAGTAGAATCCATCTGAAGGATAGATATTATTATTATTATTATATATACTGCATACGCACAAAGTGGTTTCTGAGTGTGTTCATATATTACGAGGAGAAATTTCTCTATGGCTTGTTGAGTCTATGGCTTGGTGCGTGTGGACTCGTGTTGGATTGAGCGCACAGAGGGCTGAGTGGTTTGAAGTGTGATGCTTATGCTGTAACCACACGTCTGGGTAAGAAATAAGAAATGAAAGAAAGGAAAGAGGTTTGCTATGAGAGTAACGCCTTAAGAAAAGATAAAAAAATCAAGCTACCAATGATCCAACCAAACAAATGCACCCTTATACATTAGTATACTGTATGTGTAGTTCAGTATAATAATTCTACGTTATATTTTTAGATGAGATCATTTTGGCCTTCTAGCACCTCGCTGTACTGTTTGAGCCGCAGGAAGTCTCTGACGATGAGTTTCAACACTCTCGTACTCTGAAATGTTTATTTTTATTATCATTTATGGATTATACTTGTGAAAATATAAACATTGAACTCTTTATTCACTTCATCTGTTTTGCAGGGATTTCAGAAATACGTGGATGATTTTGATCCTTATTCGATGGTACTGTAACCCTTAACATTTACAGTTATTCCTCTGTATATACAGTATATATATGTATATATGTATATGTGTTTGACATATGTAGGGTATATATATATAAACTGTGTGTTAACAGTTCACATCAGAGCAGATTGCTGGGAGAGACGTGCGACTTCTGAGAATCAAGAAGGTAAACCTAGCTAACAATTTTAGGTTGTAAGAGAGTTTCCATAATGTTTTCATTACGTAACAAAAACGTTCTAGGTTCTAGGAATGTTCAAAATGAATGTTTAAGACGTTATTAACCTGTAACGTTTTTAAATGTTCCACAAACCCAGTAATAATGTTTTTGATATGCTGTATATATAATATAACGGTAAAAAGGTTCTACTAACATTACTTCAAGAACTTTTTGGATGACTTTCAGAGATCATTAGCAAAACGTTCCCAGTTGGATGGGAAGGATAACGATCGTTTAGGTCTTCGACTGAACATCTGTAGAGAACGACAGCAATGGGGGCGAAACACACTTTGATACACTGATCATGTTCTCGTTGTTTAGGAAGGAAAGCTTGATCTGGTCATCGAGGGAGGGGTGGACTCTCCACTGGGAAAGATTGTGGTGTCGTCCATCTTTGAAGGAGGGGCAGCAGATAAACATGGTGAGTTTCACAAGAACATGTAAACGTGTGACATGAGCTCTATGTATTTATGCTGCTGCTGATCTCGTGTGTATTGTGTCTGTTCTCTCAGGGGGGGTCGTGGCGGGTGATGAGATCATGGCTGTGAACGGAAAGATCATGACAGACGCGACTTTAGCTGAAGGACAGACCTCGCTGGCTCAAGCCTGGAACAGTGGAGGGGTGCGACCCTCATGACATCACAACAACCCCACCCACTCAAATCCACTGATCCAAACACATGATCATGAGGCGAAGAAAACGATGCACCTCATTAGAAAGTCAAACAGTCCACATACGCACACTAGAAAAAAAAATGTTCCTCAAACCTAAAATTGTTAGCTGCAGATTTTGTCGTTTACCGCTGGTGAGAAAATGCACATGATTTTTGCTTTAATTGCTTCATTAAGCAACATAAAAAACAGATGAAACGCTGAAGCAAAAGACGAGAGTATTGTAACATTGACAGTGTCCTAAATCTGTTCATTCAGGCAGAGGTGTGAGGTGAGAGAGGTCCTCATACAGGCTGTATGTTTGTCTTTTTATGTGCATGAGCAGGACTGGATCGACTTGGTCATCGCAGTCTCCCCGCCTAAGGAATATGAAGATGAAGTGTATGTATACTTATTCTTTCTCATAATGTTTAATTCCCCGAGAAAAATCACAGCCTCGCTGTCAGTTCACTCAAAGACATCTACTGTATGACTTCAGCTCTAAAGCAGCATCACTCAGATCCACTGCAAAGAATAAGGTTTTCCAAGGCAGTGCTCCTGTGTACAGACAGGGCTACGTACTCCAGATGCGG
>JAZGTJ010016870.1:0-12400 GCA_036877575.1 Botia almorhae
AACATTTAAAGGTCATGTTTGTTCACACAGCAGCTGAATACGGTTGTCAGTCCTGTATTTTAGTCCTTAATATAAGAGGTTCTGTCGTAACTCTGCCACTGCACTCACAACTGCATTTTCAGTTATACACAGTCGATCCTACGACACCAAACAGACGCGCTATAGTAGTGGTATTACACCTGTTTCAGACAGATAAAAAGCTGGAGATCATTCTCTCCTGCGCTGATTGACTGCATCATTCAGAAAAACACAATCTGCAATTATGTGTGTACTCCTAATACACAGACCCCATATATCAGCAGTTATATCACACCACATGCCAGTGTGAGAGCACAATGGGTGTGCACTGCGAGCGCTCGCTTCTGCTTGTGCACCGCTGGCGCGTGTGAAACAGTGCAACAGAGCAATAGCAACTCTCCTGTTTAACAATACAGCATCTGGGTGTTGTGTTTTGTAAAGTGGGAATCTAGCAATTCACAGACTCAAACTTAAATGCGGTTGTCAGTCCCAAACACTGACAGTCTAAATGTTGTCAGATGCACATCACTCAATAAGGTAGAGATGTAGACATATTAATGAACAGAAGACATGTTTACATTATTGTTTACAGTTCCTCACTCTGTTACAGATCTACTGATCATTTTGACTGGGATGGGCAGTAATTATGTTCTGTCCTTTTATATGGAGCTAGCATTGTTTTTGTTCCTGTATTTTTCATATTACAAAGTGATAAATAAATAATAAGTCAGTAAACAATTGTAACAATTGTGTCAGAATTGCTGGTTTGGTGTGTGTTCGTTCATGTGGTGGAGGGCTTGTGTCATTGTGTATGTTGGCTCTAAATGGAGGCCCACTGACTTTGAAAACATTTGTTCTACACAACCCTTTTCTCCGTGGCACACTGACATATTTAAAACAATATGAGAATTCTGAGTGAATTAATAAATTATTGATTTTCATTTTTCAGGTGACTGTTATGAACTGCATGATCATCAGGTTTTATTCTCTGCTCTCTGATGGTCCAGCTGATGGTCTCTTTTCAGAAACAGGCTGTTTTTAAAGTCGAATGTCTTCTGTAGCAGACAAGTGTCTGAGCACATGTTCCATTATAACTGGAGCTGAACTGAAGCAGGAAAGGACCTTCAATTCCCTACAGACCTGAAGTCAGTGCTTCAGGATTTCTTGCTTTCCCTTGTTTAAGATCAGAATGTAACATGCAGAAAGGAGAGAGACCTTTACCAGAGACCTTCATCAAAGACCTTTATCAGAGAAAGTCTATAAAACAAACTCAAAGTGTGTACAGTAGGGTTGTAACGGTATGAGATTTTTACAGTATGATAATCATCATAAATAAAATACAGTATATGATATTAAACAATAATTCTTATCAATAACCATGACACTTAAAAAATACGTTTTTTAACTAAACAAATGCTTTATTACAACAAAGTTAAAACCATTTTAATGAACGTCTTCTCTTTAAGAAAAAGCCCTTTAAAAAACAAGTAAAAATAAAGCTATACATTTTTTAAGTTTAAGTTTTAGCTAATATTTAATATTTTAATATGAAAAGCAATCAAATAAAAATGTTTAACTTCCGGCAAAGCGCTGCACAACAGATGTACACTAAGATAAAACATGGCCAAACATTATATTGCTTAAAAATAACGTTTAAATAAACTATATTATTATAAAAAATATTATTATTATTGTTATTATAACTTTGAAGTACATTCTATTGTACAATAATAATATATTTGGAATATATATGGAATCTGATATTTTCGACTCAGATCTGAGCAGTGAAATCAGTCAGTGGAGGGGCAGTGAAGTGTTACACCTAATCGGCATTTGGGATGACAACTCCATAAAAGCAACACTTGAAGTTAGATAACGTGCAGTAACCTGCCCCTGTTGCCAGGCAATACAACACAACTCCTACACTTTTTTAGAGAGATGGGTCGCCTTAAATGAGTGTCTTGCTGTTTTGGAGAGGCGCTTGCAAATATAATTACAAGAAGCTCTTCACATCCTGAAATAGTGCATAAAAAGTCTTTTAGTAAATGTATTCATGTCACAATCACAGCACTCCTCTGTACAGAAACATGCTATGGTTTTGCTATAAGTTTTGTTATTTTCTCTGTTTAGGGATTTCCTCTACATCACTGAAAGTTGGCTACTGCAGCATGGTTTGAGTTTGGACTAGTGTTGTCACAATACTGGAATTGCCAGACCGTTAAGGGTGTAAAATTTTAGTTTTTTTCTTTAATTTAAAGATAAATATAGCAAGTCTAGAACATGACAATGAGGTATATTTTACAGATCTTGTAAAGATTTTGAGGTAGTGCACTTGCTTCAAAGGCTCTACCAATAAAGTGCTTCAGTTAATGGTAATAGATATTTGTTAACATTAACACATGAATTAACAAAAAAAAAATATGGTTAATCTTTTAGTAATGTTAAAATGAGAGCAGTTACCAACCTCTCGAAACTCTTTATATAGGTCCGGGTGTCTGTCTTTCAGGTGCTTAGCTAAATTAGTGTTAGCACCTTTTGTTAGCACTGCTTTGTAACAATGCTTGTGGATTGACGTGCTTGTGTTTTTGCCTTTCCGTGTTCATGTGCCTCAAATGTAAATCAGTTGCAGTCAGCGCTTCTGCTGTTCTTTCTCAATCACAGGCACTGCGGTCACGTGTACTGTGTGTCAGCTCGTTGTTGGAGAGAAGGGAGAGAGTGAAAGCGACAAAGCTAGACTAATATCAGTGTATCGATACTTTAGGAAATTAGAAAAACGGTAAATAACAGTAATACTGTTTCATATATTGATCGATATTTATCGAAATATCAATATTTTTAACAACACTAGTTTGGACCAACACTACTCTGTCACATTGACTCTAAATTGTTTATTTGTATTTTATAACTTAATTCATAATTTTTTCATTCTTGGTTTCTATCTCGCGTGGTTATATCCCCAACAGTATTCTACATTAAAATCATTCGGATTGCTTTGATACTAGTTTTTCGGACCCAAACACGTTCTACTAGCTTACAGCCTTTTAGCAACACTAGACTGTTTCTGACTCTTCTGTTTATCCAGCGCAGAATACCATTGTTTAGGGTCAGGTTAGTGTTAGGGTTCTGCTGCACACCAATAGCGAAAGGCACAAGCCAGGGCTTCCCCTACGCTCCCCCTACACCACCACTGGTCTTTCACCACCCAGAACTGCTTTGCCCCTCTCCGCGAGACAGATTGTGATGCTGTGATCATCGGCAACCCCATCGTCTGTCATGTACACTACAGTACTAAGGCATGTGCTACAGTAAGTTTCACACTCATTGCTTTCCTGGTGCTTGTAAGGCCAAATAATAAATTTACTGAAAGAACAAAACAAAATGTGATTAAATCAGAATAAACTGAATTTAGAGAACAAAAACAATATACAGGTTGGGCTCCCAAGGCGGATATTGTAAATAAAATAATCACAGATAATAGTTTTGATGTACTCTGTCTAATTAAAAGTAAACAAAAATAAAAAGTAAGTTTAGAGACTTACTAAACTCTCTAAGAGTCATGCAATGTTAAGAGCCACTCATCACTCTTCATACTCTAGATTCAATTTTATCACATGGAACTGATCTTACTGATGTAGATACTATGCTTCAGAGTCACAATGTCCCTGATCATCATCTTGCTTTGTGGCTGCTTCACATTGCAGATATTAGCCCTATTGCTCCTTTATCGACATGAGAAATTTACAAATAACCTGCCTGAGAAAATGACAGTATGGTCTCCACTTTCACTAGTACACTAGATACAGTCACACTCATCATCAAATTTGAAAGGTTAGAGAGAACAGTACAGCACCTTGAACTGTTTACGTACATCCCTAATCCCTATCATGTTTCACATAAAACAAGACTCTAGAGCAGGGGTTAATAGCTAGTATGGCAAAGCCACTTCAAGGAGCATTTCGTTTTCTACTAGCATGACAACCACATACGTAAAAACTAAACTGCACATTTTTAAGATTCACAACTGCATTCTCGACAAAGCCACGCTGAATGAACAGAACTGCACCGGGCAGTGAGCTGTCGAATTCAGTTTATTCACAGAAACGGAGAAATTATCCACCAGAGCTGCTGTAGGTGCGAGCTATAAGACACACAGACTCTGCACTCGCTTCAAGCATTTAAAGTCATTGTTGGTTGCTTAAAATATCTGATGGATTGGTCAGTTGTCATAAAACTTGCTGATGTTATGGACATTTTTGATTCTATTGCCATGGTAACCTAAATGCAGTTGTGACTTAAGCTGTTCATAGATACTTGTTTATTCAAGCATGTGTTTGGTTCAAACTTATTGAACTAAATTAATATTATTTTTCTTAACCAATAGCATTGGTCTGACAAACTGCCCGTTTCCTACATCACAAAAAAGTTGTAACCAATCACATCAACAAATGGGCTGAGTGTCTTAGATAGTCTGAGCTGGTGTTATTGAGTGGAGGCAGGGACTAATTTGCATATTCATGGAAGGATATACTAAATGAGAGGTGTGTCAGATGTGTCACACTCTTTACAGTGAACTTGTTACAGTGAATGCGTGTGATTTCCTGTTCCTGTACCCATATCACTTTTTTCTTCTGATAAACACAAAAGAAAATATTTTGAAGTATGTCGGTAACCAAGCAACTTCCACACAAAACCACTGAAGCAATTCTCAAAATCTTCATACATGTCAAAACATTATCATATAGGTTTGGAATGACATGAGGGTGAATAAATAATGTTAGTATTTTTCATTTTTAGTATTATCAAGTAAATACTGTCATCATTTACTTACCATCATTTATTTTTGTGTAAACTATCCCTTTAAGACATGAATTTCTCAAAATGGAGTTGCAAATAGCAACAAAATGTGATCTGCAGGGAGTAGTCTGAAGTTTTGCCCTCAAGGGTAAACATGATATTAAAGGTCCACAGACAGCATGTCAACCCTCTGATCTTTAGTACCACAATAATTATTAGCAGTGAATAGAGGAATTTACAGTTTCCTCTTACTGTGTTTACAGCACTTAATTTAAAACTTTATGGAACCCTACAGGAATTTACAGTCATTAGAAAAAAATGTTAAACGCTCGTTCAAACAGTCATCCTATAGAGCTGGAATTTACATTTCAGAATTTCAACAATGACATCTGTAAAGCAACTGTAAAGTTTTGCCCTTGTGATATTGTTTGAAAATGAAAAGCAGATTGTAAAAACACAGTTTTGTTGTCTTTTAACAACATTTTCAAAAAAAAAGGAAAAACAAACATATTTCATGTGGTATGTAATATACATTTATTTATTGATTTGCATGGCAACATGAAATCTGGTATAAAATTACTCTTCTCCTCCAGTGCTGTGTAAAGTACACAAGATAAGAGACAAAAACAGCCAACAGTTAAAACAGAATTAACATGTTGCCCAGAATTACAACAGGAAGCAGCTAATTTCCTTCTAGAAGCTCTGAATTCATCATCCTGAAGATTTAAACATACTGACATACTGACAGACACTGAACATCTACAACACTCATTTCAGTGTCCTCTCTCAACACATCTGAACTGGCACTGAAAATAAAATTACACTTACACACTCTCATGGAGGTCTCACCGGTACCAGCAGAGAAACGAGAACAGGAAAAAATACAGCAGCTCAAATGTTTTTTTTTAACTATATAAATTACAAGTTACTTAAATCCTTTATTACAAAACATCTATTGACTGCAGAGAAGATACACTTTACCTGTATCACCAGCATTCTCCCATTTCAAAATACATCATTTAACCATGAGATATCTCCATTTACACTGTAATAATGCTCATCTGAGAAATGCCCTCAGAGTTCAGTGACGTATATAAACAGCTATTAGCAACAGCGACTGATAACAGTGCAAAAGAGTCCAGTCTGATGTCTAAACACTGTAAGACAGCTCCTCTAACAAAGACATGCCTCATTTGTTGTAGGCAGAGTACGCTGGTCACCCAATGTTCAAACCCTGGAAGGATTCGTAAAGCTGGAGCTTAGGGTTGAGAGTTTCACTGATTCACTGTTGTGCCTTTGATTTACACACAACCTCAGGTTTCTTCACAGGGTCTATACTAACAGTGTAGTCCAGGGGTCACCAACACGGTGCCCGCGGGGACCAGGTCGCCCCCAAGGACCACATGAGTCGCCCGCAGGCCTGTTCTAAAAATAGCACAACTCACTAGTGAGCTGTGTCTAAAATATTATTTTATTTTTAATTTAATATTTTTTAATATTATTTTATTCTGTTGCTATTCTTTTTTAATCACACTTGCATTTATATAGTCTTAAAAATGTTTTTTAAAAAAACAATATTTTAAAAATATCTTTTAGTTGTAATTTCAGAAGAGTGTATCAAACTGGTAGCCCTTCGTATGACTCAGTACCCATGAAGTAGCTCTCAGTTTCTCAGTTTCAGACTCTGGGCTGTAACTGGACAGAGAAATGATCCAACACATCCTCAAAGTCTCGGATAACGGATATATAACGGATATATAACAGATAAATAAAACATAATTCACAAGATATTACCATATACAATGGTAAAACAAATGAGAAATTACCACAGTATAAATGTTCTTTGCTTCTCTTTTGAAGCTCAGGCCTTCAAACCTTAAAAGACTTCATCTATAAACTGTAACCATTGAGCCCTTGTTCAAAACATTAAGACTCATGACTGAGATGGATCAGGATGGGACAGTACTGTCATTATTATGAATGAATCTAACAGCTGATTGGTTGGTTTGATGTATCAGACAATGAACACAATGTCTGAACAGTGACGTTTGCATCGCGCTCTATAGTAACAGAAATATCACTGTACCTTAAGGAATATGATCTTAAGGAAGCACCAATAACACAATTATAACGCGTATTATTACAACAGCACAAATCACGATTACATTCTGAGCATGATAACAGATTATTACTGCATCGTTTGACCCTAAATAAAGATCTTAACTCTCTCACCCTGTCCTCCATCATCATCCTCACTGTCTGCTCCTCATGTTTACAGTCACTCACATCTGTGTGGTAAAGTCTGTGAGCGAACAGGACAGAAAACAGGTTTAGAGTATGTTGTTTTCTGTGAAACACACACGCATCAGAAACTGAAGGTGTGACAAACAGCAGAAGTGAAAGCGCGTGAATCGAGTTATGGGGGAAATACCGGGTAAAGTCTGAATAAAACAAACTGAACAGACGGTCAAACTCACCGACAGAATGATGTAAATTCATCACGAATGATGTAAATTCATCCAAAGATAAATGTGGAATCACTGTCATTTACTCCAGTCTGTGAGTGTGTTTTCATCTCCCCCATAGGCTCCTGTTAGTGGTACAGTCCCGGTTGTGTGGTTTCATGTTCCCTCTTTAGTCTCTTGTCCGTTGGTACAGTCGTCTCTGTCTTTGTGTGCGGGCGCGTGCGTGTGCAAGCGCGCGTTCTGACGTTGTCATTCATGACGCTGTTTTAAAATTTTATGCACATTATCGTACATTATTAGCTTGCTTCCTGGTATATTGTCATTATGTATTTATTTGATATTTTATAAATATAATAATAAAATAAATCTTTAGGCTAACAAGGACATCCGGGTCTTTCTGCGATATCAACCGTTTGGGGGCTGTGGTCGAATTGATAATATTAATATGTGATAATAGCATGAAACATGATAATGTATATTATCATTTAGAATTTGTTATACAATTTAAAATGTAAGTGAAGGAAGGCAGATTTGGTATGCCTTCTATGTTATCTTCAGGTTTAGGATAAGGTCATATTAATGTAATTACTACTCAGGTTTCATTAGGATAATGTTATGTGTCCAAATACTTTCTGAGGCCACTGTATATTTCTCTGACATGTAAAAAGTAGAAGAAAGAGATGAAAATAGGTTCTGGTCCATTTAGAATAAGATATGGCCGAGATGGGATATCAGCCACAATCAACTCATTTGGGTGGAGAGACAAACATTACCCATCATGCTCAACTCTTGCTTCCTCTTTACAATTCAACCTGTAACAGCACCTGCCAATCATTCCCACCTCAAAAAGTCATATTTACTATACAAAGCAACTTTTATTCCATACAGTATAGACATATGTATGTGTCCAGGATGCTAAACACATAACCAGCTGCAGTTTTAAATGTTAATACACACATACACCTTTAGAGGAACTGACCTTGTTGGATGGGACCACAGTGATCTGTGTTGCTGACTGGGATTCTGCAGTCAATGAAGAAGTCTCATCCAAGTTTGTTGTCATAGTGGCAGGCATCACTGTGATGAACCTTTGATAAGATGCAGGGGTGTATGTGTCTCCATACAGCCTGGAGGTCCTCTCGATAACAGTGGACAGAAAGGATGTCCCGCTTTGTTTCCCTCTGTTCTGAGCACCAGCCTCTTTCTGCTTAGCTCTGTGAACCAAGCTGGTCTGTGGCTGCCGAAGTTTGCTAGGAGCAATGGGAGGAATTGCAGAAACTGGTGGAAGGACAAGAGGCTTGGGGCTCAGTTTAGATAGTTTGATGCCTAAAATCTTTGTGTTGCTGTCTGATCCTGCTTTGGGGTGGAGGAAGCTCACTCTGTAAGCTGAAGGAGCCTCTGAAGCGGGCAGGTTATAGTGTATATGCTATACTATACTACACTATCTATATATAGAGATATTCTGGACTGTTCTCAGTATACGTTCATCTTCATCCCCCAGTACGTTGTTGGCAGGGCGATTGTGATTTCTAGATCAAAAGAATCTAGATTTGTGTGTTCTGAAGGCAATAGCAGTGTGTAATAATTACTCCCTTTTTTACATTGACAACTTTTCAAAGACATACTTTCCTCTTTGACATTTGGCAGACACTTTTATCCAAAGTGACTCACAGTACATTCAAGTTATACATTTTTGTCAGTACATGTGCTCCCAGGGAATCAAACCCACAACCTTTTGCACTGCTAATGCAATGCTCATCCTGTTAAGCTACAGAAACTACAGGAACACACCCCTTTAATTAGTTTTACTTGAAGTCGCTGCTGGAGGGCACACAAGGTAATGTGGGGGAGATGTTTTTTCAGCACAAAGGAAGAAGGGTTTCATGTGTGTTGCACGAGCTCAGAGAGGGCAGTGCTTGGAGTTTATTTGTGTTTTAATTTTCCATTTTGGCAACAGCTGTATGAGGTATGTTATGTTTTTACATTGTATTTCATGCTAGCGTTAGTTTGTTTTTTCTTATCTTTGTAATAATGTTGTTGTGTGAACTTAGCATGTGGACAGGTATGTATTAAAGTGAACAGACAGGACACTGAATGCTGTTTTCCTTTCCTAAAACACTTGTTGTGTTTTGTTAACAATTGCTGCTTTTACACTGGGCATTAAAATGAGACTTGAGTGTTGTTCATATATCCCAGATAGCACCTGCACATGGGCCACTTCAGGCAGTGTAACATGTGTCAGAGTATTACCTAAAACTTCGGAAAACTCCACCCAAAGGGAAGTAACGTCAACGATGTGAGCTGCACAGTGATCGACATGTATAAGACCTCTGTTCATTGATTGTTCTGTGGATTAAAACCCCTGTAAGAGACTGAGCGCCTGCTTCCTTTCTTTCACATGGTGTCAAAAGTGACCAAGTAAGGACAGAACCGCATATAAAAGAGAAAATGCTATTGTTTAAACCGCCAGACAACTTTACATTCGATAAGCCAGGGGAATGGCCATCATGGTGCGAACGTTTTGTGCGATACAGAACAGCAACCAAGCTCACGGAAGAGGACGGGGCAGTCCAGATAAGTACATTAATTTACGCGATGGGCAATGAGGCGGAAAATATTTACAAATCATTTGTCTTCAACGAGAGAGAGAGTCAAGATGATTCTAAGATCGTCTTGAAAAAATTAGATGACTATTTTGTACCACAGACCAACATCATACACGAGAGGGCGCAGTTTCACCAGCGAATTCAAAGACTAGGGGAAAAAGCCATTTAACCCGTGCACTGTATGAGTTGTCGGAAAACTGTGACTTTGGCTCCAGCTGAAACAAAAACATCAGAGACAGATTAGTTGTAGGAATAAGAGACAAAGACCTTTCAAAAAGGCTTCAACTAATTAAAGATCTCACATTGGATGTTGCGGTACAACAGGTCAGCCAGCAGGGGGACCACACGTGCAGCGTTCAAGAGGTAGAGCGTCCCAAGCGACAGGCTCGAGGAGGTCGCTACAGGTCCGATTACAATAGAGAACGGCAATCTGGTAATAAAATGAAAAGTGAGGATAAATGCGGACAGGTGCGCATATGCGTGGATTTGAAGAAACTGAATGAAAACATTAAAAGAGAATGATTCATGCTGCCGACGACAGATGAGATTCTTGCGAAACTAACAGGTGCAAAAGTGTTCACATCGCTAGATGCCGCAAGTGGCTTTTGGCAAATACTGTTGCACCCCGAGAGCTGCCGGTTAACGACTTTCATCACACCATTTGCTAGATATTGTTTTAAAAGACTTCCTTTTGGCATCAATATCGCGCCTGAAATCTTTCAGCGGAAGATGCAAGAGCTACTGACAGGCCTAGAGGGAGTTCAAGTGTACATGGACGATGTGATTGTATATGGGGCATCCATGCAGGAACACGACACTTGACTGAAGCGTGTAATGGAAACAATAGAACTAGCAGGACTGAAATTAAACAAAGATAAATGTGTGTTCCAGCAAAATGAGCTACATTTCCTGGGTCAGGTAGTCGATGAGAACGGAGTCAGGGCGGACCCCGAGAAAGTCAAAGCCATCGCAGAACTTAAGGCCCCAAAGAACGTGCACAAACTAAAGAGAGTGCTGGGGATGATTAATTATATGGGGAAATACATACCCCATCTGGCAACTCTTGGAGGTCCACTATACGAACTCCTCCAAACAAAAACTGCGTGGACATGGGATTATGCATAGGAGCAAGCATTTAGCCCATTAAAGGAAGCGCTAATGTCATCACCAGTATTGTCATTTTACGATGCAGAGAAGCCGACAGTTGTATCTGCTGATGCCAGCAGTTATGGTTTGGGGGGGTGCTCCTCCAACAAAACGGAAACTGCTGGAACCGGTCGCATATTGCTCGCGAACACTAATGAGCGCGGAATGCAGATACCCGCAGATCGAGAAGGATTGTCTCGCTGGAGTCTGGGCATGCGAGCATTTCAGCAAATACCTAAGTGGAATGGAGCATTTCAAACTCATCACAGACCACAAGCCGCTGGTTCCGTTGATAAACAGCAAAGATCTGGACAACGTACCGATTAGATGCCAGAGACTTTTACTCAGACTAATGAGATTCAGTGTGATAGCCGAGTACGCTCCAGATAAAACACTTGTAGTAGCGGACACGAAGCCCACAAAGCGGCACCACGGACAGTTCCTGAAGTGGTCGCATCGGACAACGGCCCACAATTTACGAGCGAAGCTTTTCAGACATTCAGCAGTGAGTTCGATTTTCAGCATGTTACTTCAAGTCCACATCATCCGTCGAGCAACGGACAAGTGGAACGAGCTGTCCAGTCAGCAAAAGCAATCTTACGGCAAAAAAAAGACCCAGTGCTAGCGCTGCTCAGTTACAGAACAACTCCAAATTCATCGACCGGAGTGAGCCCGGCAGAGCTTTTGATGGGACGGAAACTTCGGAACACACTGCCAACACTAGACCGCAACCTCATTCTCAAATGGCCGAATCGGTAACTTATACAAAGGCGAGATGCTGCTGCTAAGCAACAGCATACTTTCTATTTTAATAGGAGGCACAGAGTCAAAGACTTACCCCAGTTAAAGCCAGGTGATCCAGTCCTTGTCAAATCAAATCAAATCCAATTTTATTTGTCACATACAAGATCATACACAGTACGACATGCAGTGAAATGCTTTATACGACTGTCTTACAGAAATGTAAAAAAAAGTACAAATTTAAAGTTTAAGAAATTAAAGATTTAAAGTAAAGACATGTAAAAATTTAAGATTTAAAGATTTAAAGTGTACAAGTATTTACAGTGTATATGTATATAAATATAAATATATATGTAGAGATGTACATGAAAAAAATACAGTATAGTTAGTGCAAATTTACGTGTGCAACATCGACTGAGGTAGAGTGATTGTGTTGTGTGGAAGGTGTGTCCAGAAAGTCCAGGTCCTAAGTGTTCTGGTTAAGGGCCCGAATGGCCTGCAGGAAGAAGTTCCTCCTCATTCTCTCTGAAACGTTTCCCTGACCGCAACAGAGAGAAGAGTCCATTGTTGGGATGGCTGAGGTCCTTCATAATCTTCCTGGCTTTGGTCCAGCACCGCTTGCTGTATATA
>JAZGTJ010016871.1:0-12400 GCA_036877575.1 Botia almorhae
CCGGGCAGAGTGAAAGAGAGAGTCCGGGAAAGTGATTTCCTCCCACGTTGGGATGGAACCACCAGGCGACGTTCGTTCGCAGAACGCAAATTCCTGGTAGGCATGTTAATCGTATTAATTATATTATTTATATTATTATATTATGTACCTATTACCAGTGTTCATACATACATTTTGTTCTAAGGCGTGGCAAGAATTTATATTTATAAATTTAAACAAGGGCCTCAGCACAATCTTTTCTGAATGTTTTACCATATGTGAACACTTATAAGCCTTCACAAGCAGACTGTAATAGCAGAATAACTGGTTAACATAAACAGCTATATTCACATCTTTTATATTCTGATTCCATGCATATTATTTTAGATTCTGAGTAATAGAAATATTCCATATCATTAGGGGTCAAGCACTAAGAAGGGGAAAAACCTACATTGTATCCGTAAACCTTTTAATTGTATTATTAGGGGTCAAGCCCATTAGTTTTCTTATTATTACTAGTAGGGGTCAAGCCCTAAAAGTGATGCCATAAAGGATCTGAGGCTGTGTCTCAACAGTACTTTGTATTGACATGAAACTTTGCATGTGTCATTGTGACCAAATCCTGCCTGTCTCAATTTGGTGACAGTGCCACCTATTCTTCAAAAAATGTTACAAAAAATTGGCTTAAAAATAAAACCACTTACACCAATATGAAATTAAACTCACAATCAGTAATATCCACAAATATTTTCCTTTTGTGCCCTTAGTGGGCTTGACCTTACCCCAAAGGGGCAAAGACCTCTGATGTTATTATTAGCTTTCTTCCTCTGCTCGTGTTTATGACAGCACATAGAAGCATATTGTAAAAAGTTATGAAATTTGGCACACATAGAGGACAGTCTTTAGTGTTAAAATAGCAATTTTGGAGTCTCTACCTCAAACCTCTAGCACCACCAACAATTCAAAGTTTCACCCATTGTTTTCCATGGTTAGTAATGTTTTTTTATTTGCATGAAGCATCTATGCATACCCCTGAGAAAAGTTATTAAAATTGTTATTAACAATTAATAAAAATTTTATTAACAAAATTAACAAATAATGTTATTAAATTGTTTCATTACCCCTTACCATTCTCGTATACCACATTTATAAATTTTATGGCGTGCACGCAACAATGAATGACGCTGTATCTTGCTTTGGAGTATTGACACGAAACTTGGTATTTGTCATCACAGGCATGTCCTGAGGTTGCATGTTTAATCACGGTGCCACCTACTCGTCCAAAGATATGAAAAACAACATATTGTTTCAAAGCTGCTTTACATTTACATTTAGTCATTTAGCTGATGCTTTTATCCAAAGCGACTTACAAATGAGGACAAGAAAGCAACTTCAAATACAATAAGAGGCAACAGTGAATAAGTGCATAGATATAGACAGGTCTCAGGTATTTCAACACAGTATAAGTTTTTTTTTTTTTAAGAAGTAGAAGTGGGGGTGTGTTAGTAAATTAGTCAAGAAAGTGAAGACGAAAAAGATGAGTTTTTAGTTGTTTCTTAAAAATGTCTAATGACTCAGCCATTCTGATGGAGATATGGAGTTCATTCCACCAACCGGGCAGAGTGAAAGAGAGAGTGATTTCTTTCCTTGTTGGGGTGGTACCACAAGGCGACGTTCATTAGCTGAACGCAAATTTCTGGTGGGCACATAAGTGCGAAAAAATGAGAGCAGGTAGGAAGGTGCGGATCCAGTAGTCACCTTGAAAGCAAACATCAGAGCCTTGAATCTGATGCGAGCAGCTATTGGCAGCCAGTGCAACTGGATGAACGGTGGCGTGACGTGTGCTCTTTTAAGAGCACTCTAGCTGCTGCATTCTGAATCAACTGCAGGGGCTTGATAGAACAAGCCGGAAGCCCTGCGAGGAGAGCATTGCAGTAGTCCAGTCTGGAGAGTACCAGAGCCCGAACGAGAAGTTGTGCTGCGTGATTCGATAGGAAGGGTCTGAACTTCCTGATATTGTAGAGGGCGAATCTGCAGGAACAAGCGGTTTTAGAGATGTGGTCAGAGAAGCTTAGTTGATCATCGATCGTCACTCCAAGGCTTTTGACCGTCTTGGATGGAGAGATGGTTGAACCGTCAATCTGAAGTGAGAAGTTGTGAAGAGATGGGTTGAGTGGAACCATAAGCATTTCTTTTTTGCCAATGTTGAGCTGAAGGTGATGGTCCTTCATCCAATACGATATGTCCGTCAGGCAGGCTAAGATGCGAGTCCGTACCGTGGGATCATCAGGGTGGAAAGAGAGGTAGAGCTGGGTGTCATCAGCATAGCAATGATAGGAAAAGCCATGTTTCTGAACGACAGATCCTAGAGACGCCATGTAGATGGAGAAGAGGAGGGGGCCAAGAACTGAGCCCTGGGGCACCCCAGTGTCCAGGTGTTGCAGGTTGGACACCTCTCCTATCCAGAACACCCTGAACGACCTGTCAGAGAGGTAAGAACTGAACCACCGAAGTGCTGTACCTGAAACGCCCAGTGATTCGAGCGTCGTCAGGAGGATCTGGTGGTTAATAGTATCAAAGGCGGCTGACAAATCCAGCAGAATAAGAACCGATGATTTGGAGTCCGCTTTAGCCAGTCTAAGGTCTTTAACAACCGAGAGCAGTGCAGTCTCAGTTGAATGACCTTTCTTTAAGCCGGATTGGTTGATATCCAAGAGGTTGTTCTGGGAGAGAAAGGCAGAGAGTTGACTAACCATGACTTTTTCTAAAACTTTGGCCATGAATGGAAGCAGGGATACCGGTCTGTAGCTTTTAAGAAGTGTTGGATCTAGGTTAGGTTTCTTTAGCAGTGGAACAAAACTTCTTTAGCAGTTTTGTTGAGGAAGAATGTAGCGGAGTCATAAGTAGAGAGTGATGAGGATGGAGGTGAAGAAGGAGGACAGAGGAGGGAAGAAAATGTTTTAAATAGCATGCTGGAGTTAGAAGCGTTGTTAATTCTGTGATGGAAGTATGTCTTTTTAGCAGAAGTGACAGCAGCAGAGAAGGAAGCCAGAAGAGCTACAGGCTTTCCTGTAGCTCAGTGGTTAGAGCATGGTGTTAACAATGCCAAGGTCATGGGTTCGATCCCAGGGATTGCACATACTCAATGTATAGTGATCAATGTGTAGTATAATGCAATGTAAGTCGCTTTGGATAAAAGCGTCTGCCAAATGCCTAAATGTAAATTTAGATTGATAAGACATAAGGTGTGCAGTGTCATTTGTCTTGTGCCACAACCTCTCTGCACTTAAAGCTTAGAGTATATGAGTAAGAGCTGGCTCCCAAAGAACATCAGACAGCCAGGGAGCAGAGAGGTGGCGCGGGCTGGCCACCTCTCTGTCCACCTAGACGATAGTGGACATACTCTGTCTAGACAGGATGTTAGGGTAGAGTAGAGTGTGTTAGTAGCGTTGACAGTATCAAGAGAGAGGAGTTTGTTAGGAGAAGGGAGTACGGATGAAACCATAGTGGAAAGTCTAGTGGGTGAGAGAGAGCGTAGGTTTTTGCGAAAGGAGACCTGAGGTGGGGTGTGGGTGGGTTCGGGAGTGATTTGGATTTTGAGAGTGAGGAGGAAATGATCCGATGTGTGCAGTGGAGTGACCAGTGTGTCAGTAGTAGAGCAGTGTCTAGTGTAAATGAGATTGAGCTGGTTACCGGATTTAGGCGTAGCTGAGGTTGGCACTCGGTTGAAGTCAAATGAGGCAAGAAGGGTCTGAAAGTCAGAAGCTTGAGGCTTTTCAACGTGGATGTTGAAGTCACCAAGCAGCAGTAGAGGAGTGTCCTCATCAGGGAAGGATGACAGAAGAACATTCAGCTCGTCCAAGAAGTGAGCTAGTGGACCTGGGGGGCGGTAGATGACAACCACATGACAGTGAAAGGGATGGGTAATAGTAGTTGCATGGAATTCAAAGGAGGTGATTGCAGTAATAGGTGGTTTCAGAGAGAATTTCCAGTCCTTCCAATCAGCAGCCCAGTCCCCCCACCCCTTCCTGTCTGACGGGAAGTCTGGGAGAAGTGTGGGAAGTGAAATTGGTGGAGAGGGCTGCATGTGTAGCAGTGTCCTCAGGTCTTATCCAGGTCTCTGTTAGAGCCAGGGGATTAAGGTTAGAATGAGCAGCTATGGATGTGATGAAGTCTGCTTTGTTAACAGCAGACTGACAATTCCAGAGGGCCACCGAGAGAGTTAGTGGTGTATCACAAGACATATGTACAGTACGAAGGTTATGAAGATTGCGGCGCCTTTAGCGCACATTATGAGATTTGCGAGTGTTAGTAATAACAGGGATAAGTAGACACATAATATAAGTGCAAGAGGTAAAAGGTACAAAAGGACATTGAATAAAGAAAATAGTACTCAAGTGCTTTGTCGGTGTCTTTGCTCAGTGGAGTCGTGCAGGTAGAGTCGGTCTTGTCGGTCTTCACACGAGGAGGGATGCCGCGACCGCTGCCGCGGTGACCTGAATGTTAAAATACGTCCCTGAGGCTCATCCTGACCCAGTTCAGCAGGACACGCCTCTACATTAACCGCAACTAAAGCTACCGAAATTCACGCGGGGGAGAGCGGGATCAAATGCGACTTTCACACGAACAATTATTGTTAACAAGGTAACAAAAAACATACAAATACACTTCCTACCACTGCGCTATAAACAACTAAAGCCAAGTCTAAATGTACTTACACGCTGCTGGTCTCGTTGCTGAAGTGCTTTACATAAATACAACAGTGTACATTACCCAGAAAACTGTTATTTGTAACTTTAACCCTTTCGCGCATACGATCACACCGGTGTGATCAGAACGTTCAGTGGTCACGTGATCACCTGCTGAATTCAAACTGTGTTCAAACCTGCAATGGCGGTAAACGGGAGAGCGAGTCACGTAATGTTTATTTGTTTCTTACGTTTTAAATGATGCTGCACGATCACACATAAATATAAACACAAATACCTGGAATAAACATATATAAGTTCAATTTTAACTCACATTTATTTGTATAGCGCTTTTCATATACATCATCTTCTACATAGCGCTTACTTCTATATATAGCCTATACTCTTTATGAAACGGAGACAAAAGCATCTTTCAAACAAAACATTGTTATTTTTATTTTCTTACATTTCATATTTCATTCATCACAGAAGTAATAGGAAAATCGTTTATACATAACGGAGGCAAAACAAACCTTTCAAACAACGTGTGGTTATATTTCTGTTGATCGATTGCGTAGGTAATTATAAAGTTAGCTCTATTCCTCTCTTAGTTCGCCAGACACTTTTGTGTTTTTCAAAAGAAGCGGATGAGCTTTTTTAAATCCAGCTCCAGGAGTCTGTCTCCCGGACAAATCGCGGTGCACGTGATAACTTGCCAATCAATCTAACGTGAACATTATAAAGGTTTGCACATATTTAACAATCAGAAAATCTTTCATTTAACAATGCATGTAAAAGTTTTATAAATATTTGGTTTGAAATATACATATTGGTATACGTATAAGCTGCAGCGCGCCACTGTGTAATGCCACGTACGTCACAAGCTTTATGCGTCTCCAAAGTAACTGGAACTTGATTCGTTCCAAAATAACGGTTGCATTAAAAAAAACTTACGCTGTGGGGTCTGTCGCCTAAAAGAAAACTCATGCACGAAAGGGTTAAGATTTGCAGATGATGGTTACATCAGATTATGCTGTTGGCTAATATTGTGTATGTTTATGAGCTAAAGTCTGAGGTCCTTGCTGGCTTCCTCTCTGCGCATTTTTTGTCGACGTCCTGGGTGTCACGGAGGAGGTCACCGCTCCGCCTCCTACTGGTTGCCAGAAGGAACTCTTGTATAAAACTATCCTATAAAGCCCAGGATTACACTTCAGTCAGTATGATGTCTTGTTTGCCATGTGCTGCATTTCAGAGCGTTTCTCTGGACTGCTTTTCCGTTGCCATTTGGACTCTTTATCGTTTTTTACCCTTTGCTGCCTGCCTCTTTTTTTATTTGGACATTGTTGTTGATTGTTTGCTGCCTGCCTTGACCCTTTCCTGTGTTTACGTTTTGTTCCGGTCTCACCTACATTGCTCTGTTTGCCGGTTTTTGACCAATTGTACAATCTTACAACCACTTACAGAAGCTTGATGCGGTCATGTACCTTGTCATCTCATCCTCAGGCACTGAGCAGAAGCCAGGTATGATCCGTTTAACCACGCAATCCGTGTAAGACACGACTCAACAGACCAGCTCTCTGCTAGTGCTGTACTGAACATATCTCATTTATCTTTGATAAAACTCCACACTGTTACTTAGTAATTATTTACTATAGCTTACCTACTATTTCCTTGACGTGTCCTGATATAACTTAAAATAAATACGCTATACCACCCATACATATAAAACAAAAATAATTTATGCTTCATTTCGGTCACATCCTGCAGCCGTCATCCTTGAACCCATCCGTTCCACTGTTCTGTTTGACGGAGATGCTTGTTCCCGCTTAAATGATAGTCAAATTATAGTCAAGCCCCAAAGGGGCGAAGATCCCTATTAAAACTGCTAGTTTTCTTATTCTTCTTTATCTGCTCTTGAAGTGTATAGCAGCCAATAGAACTGTACATAGGAAAGTTATGAAATTTGGCACACTGATAGAGGACAGTTGTAACATTAAACACACCAATGTTGGAGTCCCTATCTTAATTCCTCTAGCGCCACCAACTTTCCAAACATTCAATTACATTTGTGTTAATAAATTTTGACCCGTAAGGGCTAGAAACAAAATTCTTTTTTCGTCCGATTCCTTGGCTCATGCCGAGCCATCATTTTCCATCATGAAAATTTTCCTGCCATTTTTTTTTAAACATACTTTTTCGAACTCCTCCTAGGTATGCATCATCTACACACATCCCAGACAAAAAATATTTGAACAGTCAATCCGTTCACGTATAGCACGTAAACGAATTTGATGAAGAGCGCCCAATTATGAATATAAGGCTGTATCTTGCAAGGAAGTGATTGCAATAACATATTATCATGCACCTTTTTTCCTTAGATTCTTTGGCTCATGTCGGGTTCTACAATAACTCATTTGTCATAATCAATGCTACTTCCTGTTGACCATTTAACATTTATTGTTAAACCTACTTTTTAGAACTCCTCCTACTGCGTTTGTTCGTTTTGCACGAAATTCGGCACCAAATCTAATATGCAACATCTACAGCACCCATGACAAAAACTTATTAGAAGATTTTTGATTGGCCAATCCATTCTCGTACGGTGCTTCAATGAATTAGGCGAAAAGCACGCAATAATGAATATAAGGCTATATATTTACATTTAGGCATTTGGCAGACGCTTTTATCCAAAGCGACTTACATTGCATTATACTACACATTGAGTATGTGCAATCCCTGGGATCGAACCCATGACCTTGGCATTGTTAACGCCATGCTCTAACCACTGAGCTACAGGAAAGCATACCTTGGCAATGCTTTGGTATATTGGCACAAAACATGGTACGTGTCATCACAGGCATGAACTGAGGGTGTATTCAAAGTTTCGTCACAGCACCACCTACTAGTCCAGAAATATAAAAAAATGTCTATTTTTGCTCATAACTTTTGAATCCTTTGAATTATAATTATGTTAGTGGTCTCTTTAGATTCCTTGAGGCATACTGAGTCAAACAATATCTGATTTTCCATGGTGGGTCATTGTGGGCATCGCCTATTTTCAATTTTGTCATAAAATGTAGTATTTAACAAATGCAATTGCGTATCTTTACGAAACTTCATACGGTTCATTACCTCTGTATTCTGAAATGACCTACACAGTTTGGGGCCAGCGCCACGTAGTGGTCAAAATATATAGTATAACTTATGAAAATGGTTATAATAACATATTGTCAAGCAACCTCTTTCTTTAGATTCTTTGGCTCATGCCGAGTTCTACGATACCTCATTTTTCTTAATCAATGCTACTTTCTGTTGACCATTAAATATTTTTGTTAAACCTACTTTTTAGAACTCCTCCTACTGCGTTTGTTTTTGATTGGCCATTCCTTTCTCTTACAGCGCTCAACTAATTCGACGATAAGCATTTAAAAATGGATAAACGGCTGTTTTTTGGCAACGCTTTGGTATATTGACACGAAACTTTGTAGGTGTCAGTGTCACAACATTCTGACTACATTAAAACAAAATTGGCGACAGCACCACCTTCTGGCTAAAATGCGTAAATCACTTTATTGTGCTGTAATTGTTTTTTGTAATTGGTATGTTTTCTTAAATAACTTCTTATTGCTCAAGCATCAAATGCTTCCCATAGTGCCGCTCATGGGCTTGACCCAGTCATTGCTGCTTGCAGCTATATTTTTATTATAATATTATGCTGAGGTATTCTCATTGACATTCAAACCTACTCAAGCCATACAGACCATCAGTCATAACACATGTCTGTAGCTCTGCTGGTCTCATTATTTACGGTAGCTCCAGTGTTGTTGAAGGGTTGAAAGTGTTTCTAATTTTCCTACGGTTTAACTGTGTGTGAGCGCATGAGGGCTTATGCTCCTAAAGAAACCCAGACTGCTGACAATCCAGGGATCATCCAACTGTCCCTTCCCCCCAAACACTTCACTGAGAGGTGTGTGACTGACAGACAAAAGCCATAAAAAGTTTTCTGTTGTCGAATAAGTGGTGATTCATTACAGGCCATTGTCAACGGGGACTTCTTATATTTTATAGGTAGCGGGGATGTGTGCTTATAATGGTGCAGTGTAAGAAGGATGGTGCAGTGGTTGAGGGAGGCTTTCCCTGAGGCTCAAGGGAGAGCACAAGGGAGTGAAGATAACAAATCATGTGCTTTACTATTTCATTACAGGCTTCTGTGGGATTGGCTAGTGTGTGCATAAAGTGATATTGTGAAGACTTACATCAAAACAATGGAAGAGTTAGAAATGTCAACCTGATGTCATGGACAATGTAACTAAATGTCAACCTGATGTCATGGACAATGTAACTACTTTATAAGGATGCTCTTTCATATAAATTTGTAGTGTGAAGCGTATAAAAACACAATTATTAGCAAAATGCAAGCATGAAGGCCCACCCCTAACCCTACTGGAGTAAAAGTAAAGTAAAACACAGGAAAACAAAAGATTATATTAATTCATGCAAATTAGACACCAATTTGCTAAATTGTAGAGTCAGGATCTAGACTCATGTTCTATATCTTGTGATCTGTAGATGCACATGGCCATTATTTGTTTAACTTTGTGCCATGTGCTCTCCTGTCTTAAGTCTTGACTCCGCCCTCTTGTTTCCTCGTTAATTATCCAATGCTTAGTTCATGCCCTTTACTTTGCCTGCCCTCATTACCTGCCTTGTTTGCTTCCCTATTCAATGCCCTTGTGTCTGCTGTCTTTTGCGGGTGTATTGTTTGTTACAGTTATTGGTTTGATGGTTCTTTGATTGTTCAATGAGCTCAAATATAATAAAAATATTCTAGTCTAGTTTTTGTTTTGCCCCCTTGTGTGTGTTTTTTTTTTTAAAAAACAAGGTAATTCAGTTAAGCTGTTCTGTGGCTGGGTTTTTCCCTCACCAGTTCACGACAGAAACAGGTTGTCTTGTGTCAAAGTCTTGGACAACAAGTTGACAGATCACACAGCAATGAGAGGACCACAATTTTTACTTTCTTTCGGAAATCAACCAGCAACATCAAGAACAACGTTTTAAACCCATGCATGGGATGACAAGATACATACCTAAACTTAATAAACATTACTTTGGATAAAAGTGTCTGCAAAATGTATTCATGAAATCTTTTGTTTGTGTGCACAGACAATGAAAATGTACAATATAAACTTGCTGATTCCAGCTAATATATACACTTGCTTATTACATACAAATTTTAAGAGAATCTTTGTGCTTACTGCATTAAATATCATGGAAATTAAGACATTTATTCACAATGATTACACATACAATAAATGTATTATTTTCATAAATTCTGAATTTTATAAACCTCAACAGATTTGTAAATCATTCGTAAAGTTGATTACTTCAGAACGAGACAGAAGCAGGAACAGGGTGCTGATGCGAACAAAACCTCCATTTAACAGAATTAAAAAGAGGGGCTGTCACTTTGCTGCTGACACAATAGGAGAACGTTGTATCACTAGGAAAGGAAAGGAAAAGGACGTGACGTGAGGCCAAGTATGGTGACCCATACTCGGAAATTGTGCTCTGCATTTAACCCATCCAAGTGCGCACACACACAGTAGTAAACACACACACCGTGAACACACACCCGGAGCAGTGGGCAGCCATTGCTGCGGCGCCCGGGGAGCAGTTGGGGGTCGGTGCCTTGCTCAAGGGTCTCACCTCAGTCGTGTTATTGAGGGTGGAGAGAGTGCTGGTAATTCACAATCCCCACCTACGATCCCTGCCGGACCTGAGACTCGAACCTGGAACCTTTGGGTTACAAGTCCGACTCTCTAACCATTAGCCGTGGCCTAATGTGATTCATGTATATATTCCCATTATTGTTGAAAACTTTTATTGTCTTTAGGTGATTAATCGGGTGTCTGTGAAATGAATAAACATGCAATAGGCTTAAAGAGTCAAATGAAATCCACTTACCTAGCAGTTCTCTCTGTCAGCATATGTTGAGGTCACCGCTAGCTCTTAAATCACACATGGACGCCGGTCAAAGGGAAGCCCAGGACCAGCGAAGACCTGACCAGACACAGACAGAGGAGGCGATGGAGCAGACCCAGGGAGAGGCCCAGGGAGAGCAGGCACCGCCGCTGGAGCAGACCCAGAGGGCACCACCGTCAGAACAGACACTTGAGAGGCGGGCGCCACCACCGGGACAGACAAACAACATGAGAAAGAACAAAACACGAATGTCAAACACTAAAAAACATTACCAAACATCAGAACGATACAACACTGGTAACTCAGACAACTCACTTACAGACTAAGAAGCCCTAACATCGACCTCGATCAACATCGACAGCAACATTAACTTTGACATTGGCAACGACATTACCATCAACATTAAGACATGGCAAAGACAATCCAAAGATAATCAAAACAGGAAGCCAGGACCCTGACAGGGTCATTTTGTGATCTTTGGATTATTTGCTACTTTCATTAATAAAATTGGTAGAGAGAAGACAGAAAATGCTAATACTGTAACTAGACCATGGTAATTGGCTATGGTAATTGTTTTAGGTATACTATTGCAATGTACTTAATTTTGTACTTTTTCAGATTTCAGTTGTAAATTATCTGTATAGCACCATTAACAACAAGTTAGCCAGAGAACATATTTCGATTTGACACCAAATCGATGAATGCAACCTAAGCAGTGTTTGCTGTTGGAGGTAACCATAGCAACAGAGAAAAATTGAATATAGTCATTATGACTATATTATCATATTGCTAAAGACTGTATACATATAAAAAATAAATATTGTTGCCATGTCAAACTTTAAAACCACATTCAGGTGTATTTAAGGCATGTAACATGCTTAAAATGGCATGAAACTTGGCACACACATCATAGTGGTCATGGGTGAGGTGGCTAATTTTGGCTATTAGCCCTCCTCAGCAGGAAGAACAGGAATTCCAGACTCTACATTCTTAAATTCCTCCTCCAAGGGGATTTATGGGATTGTCACAAAATTTGGAAAAAAAAAGACTAAGAACAGACTTTTAAATACTCCACACTTATTTATTAATTAAATGCAGGTAACAAATATGCATCGTTTACCAGGTGTCAGATTTAGACATTTAAGTGAATAATACAAATTAATAACAATAATGTCATTAAAAATCATGATTTTAATTTCAATTCATAGTGTGTGTATTATACAACTACTTTGACATAAAAAATTGTAATTAGCAACTAGATAGGTACATTTTCCTCAGAAAATGAAGCTTATTTTCAGAAGTTATTGTTGCGAGTTGTTGTTCCGTCCTGTCCAGTCTCTTCTGTTTTGGTTTCAGGGCGTCTTTATTTTGTCTTTGTTGTTTTACAGTTGTTTTCCCCGTCATCAGTTTTTCATCCATCCCCTTTGTCCCGGACTCCACCACAGCTCATCTTCTTCCTGCTCTCCACCCAGTCATACCCGTTGGCCTTCACTCCTGCCCTTCCCATCATCCTCCTGAGGTCCTGCTGCTTACATCATCCCTCCGGAATGTGCCGGAGCTGAGACATCCTCTATGGATTTGTTTTGTGTTCATCCTTTCTGTGACTGTTTGAATAAATCTCACTTGCAATTGGATCCTCCTCTCTCTCTGTGTGTATTTATACTTCCTGAGAAGACTTAGGAAAGCATATCTTCCATCCCACATCCTCACTACATTTTACAGAGGAACCATCGAGAGCATCCTCTCCAGCT
>JAZGTJ010016872.1:0-12398 GCA_036877575.1 Botia almorhae
ATCTGATTAATACTGCAGATTATAATCTGATCAATACTGCAGATTATAATCTGATCTATACTGCAGATTATAATCTGATCTATACTGAATCATCTGAGCAGCAGATTAGCAGCAGATTAACATCAGATGATCTTCACACAGGAAAGAGGTTGGTGGTAAACAAACAGGAAACCTTTAAACCACAAGAAAATTCAGCCACATAAAAATAATGAAAATGCCTACTAACTGAATATATTCACACTTACGCATTTGGCAGATGCTTTTATCTAAAGCACTTAAGATACATTTAATCAGGTTCTGTGTGCTTTGGGAATCGAACCAATGACCTTGACGTTGCAAGCACTGTGCACTATTAAGTTATGTAAATTCAGCTACAAAAACACTAACCGTCTTTAGGATTTCCAGTAATTTCAAAGGCATTCTTTCCTAGACATTCCCTAATAGATCAACACATGTTAAAGAAAACTGTTTAAATGGCCAAAAATATCTGTACGCTACTTTGTAGCCACCTATTTGAAGATCTTTAAAATACTATACAGATCATAGGTACATATTGTCAGTATGGGTTTGATTCCTAAGGCAACAAGTGAAATGTAACAGGTCAGTGTTATCGCACAATGCGCTTTGATCAGTGATGCAAAGATAAGAGGATGTTTGCATTGTCGTCATCATAGCTAATGTGCATACCTTTCCAAACTAAAATGCAGACATAATCATAAGGACGAGCCCTTCAAAACACAGGTACAGACCATAGTGATAAGACAGATAGGTGTACGTCTGCCCCTGCACCAGTTTTAAGATTGAATTAATGATCACAATGCCTCTCCCCGGCCTGCAAAATACCCTCTTCCATAAACACTTAACAAGGACACATGTTTCTCGCGATTAAATACGAATTTAATTAGAAGACACGCTACACTAAAACACACCGTTGATCGCACAGTCACCAATGAAACGTTACAGTTTCTCATTGGTGTTGATACACAGTACAACACATGGAATGTCTTTACATGACAGACTCGCGGCTGCCCTCTAATGGTTAGGAGGACGAGCCCTCAAAGGAGACGGTAGGAACTGCTGTGATAAATAAATTACATTAAATTACATGGTTTATTTAAAATGATAAGACTGCTTGACTAACTCAATCACAAAAGGCGTGATCAGAAATGACATGAAGTTTGATATAATTGTATTTAATTGTTTTTAATTATTATAAAACGATTTTTCTTTATTATCTACGTTGACAGTTTCTGAATAAAAATGTATAGAGAGTATATATAGTAGCACAAAAAATTTAACCATTTTTTTGTGTGTTTGCATTATAATAGGCTATTCTCCAAGAGACACTACTATTTATTTATTCATTTATTTCTTGTTTAACGCCACTCCAGCATCTAACCTGTTTGGCGCTTGCCTGTGGTAAACTTGATGGGAAATGACCTCATGCATTCACTAAACATGATCTTTTGACCAGCTGCGTAGGCGTAGTTGTGTGACTAAGAAAACAGAACTTCATTACAACAGAAAAGTATTTAAAAAGAAGCAGATGACAGTTAATTAAATACATTTTAATATTTATTATTAAATACGTTGTTATTAAAAGCAACAACAGTCATAGTGTTAAGTGTGGCTTAAGTGCCTGAAATACTCTTTAAAGCCACTGTACAACGAGAAACAAATTAATTAAATACATTGTTTATACGGCATTTACTTTCTATATTCGATAAATAAAATACACATTGGCCAGGAAAAAACTGTCAGTACTGCTGTATTGTATCGTATTGTATTGTATTGTATTCAAGGTTTATATAAACTGACCACATTTTCTAAAGACTAAAACTTTAAAAGAAAGTAGCTTTTGTGTTATTTTGTTATCTTATTTTATATATATTTTGTTATACAAATTAATTCGTATTTTGCATTTTTTACATATGCTGGTACCACACATCTAGAACAATGAGGAAGAGAAACATACAGTAGATTATTTCACTGTGAACACGTGACAACAGAGTAAACGTTATAAACTGCAGGTTATTGTCTGTGTCTTTAGTCGTTCTGCAACACCTTAATAATGTTTAATCGATGCTTTTAACTTTTCTTGTATTTTCGTGAATGGTGATGCACCGATTATATTCACCCCGCCGGCAAGATGGTTTGGTTTATGGAAGGAATGTGTGTTTTACCTACTTTTCTGGTGATCTGGTCATCCAGCACGTTCATAGTTTCCTATATTATCGCACTTTTCCGGCGAGATGTTGATGTTATTCTTCCTTATATAAGGTATGTGATGCGATTTATAAACAGATCTTGTGCCTGACTAGTTTTACACAACTGGAATAAAATGCATTGACAACTAGCATAATATTAAACCAGGAATCGCTAATAAAGTTGTCACATAGACAGCTACAACATTCTTGTACATACATTTTTTTTATTTATTAGTCATTTTACTGTACAAATCAAAAAACATATAAGTTTTTGGCACAGAGCTCGTTTAGTTTCGTTTTCCGTTAAAGAGTGTTAGCTCATATTCAAAACGAAGGTTCAGCGAAGGCGGCTGAAGACATTCAGAAAACATTCATACATTTAGTTGATCTAAAAGTTGATCTTCTGCATATAACTGACCCCTCAAAACCTCTTTAGATTTGTGTCTTTATGTAGGTGAAGCAGCCCACCTGCGATGGCAATCGGTAATATTAGTCAATTCATGACATTGACTATGAATAAGCACGTCATATGTTTTATTAATGAAAGTCCTATAAACAGTACATTACATAATTGAAAATAACTGCATTGCTGTCAAACATGCCATTATAATTTTAAAACATTATTGAAGTGTTGAATATTAATTAAGGATATAAAACAGTGAAGTAGATGTCTCAGAAAATCTGTCCTTTCTATTAGTGATACAGGGGCCACTCCACCTGAGAGCTGTGTGTTTGGGTTTATGTCAGTAATTAGTGCCTTTGCAGGTGAGAAAATTTTTAATTTTATGTTTTATACTATTGAAATTTATGTTTTATAAATTTTTTCTATTGAAAATGAAATTCTATCTGTCATTTCATTTTAATGTATACGAACACTGCACCTCAAAAGTTACGAATCATTTACTAATTCTTTATTCATATTTTTCCCCACATTTAAAAATAATATTGGCTGCTTATCTTCTTTATTTGGTCAAGTCATCCATTGCAAAACTGTTTTTAATATTAATTTTATGAAAGAATTATGCTTTGGCGCGATTATATTTTTGTGTACAAAACACATTCAAACTTTTACGCATGAACCATCAGATCAAAAGATTTTTAAACCATAAGAAACATTTCAGTCAAGTGGTCCCAAATTTTTAAAGAGTAGCATGTACATTTTCCACCCTCCCTCAAGCACCTTTATACTCATATTTCAAACATGGTTTCATAAGCAGTGAAATTCCCTTGCAGAAGCCTCAGGAAACTCCTTACTGTTATCCGATGTCACAACCATTTCAGATATTGTGCAATTTGAAGTCAAGAGCACCGCATGGTTGTAACATGTGAGAGGAATGACTTGCAATGGGAATGACTCGAGTGTATATTTCTTTAGTAACAATTGAAGTAATATACTCTCACTTCTCTTTCTGCTGAAAACGAAAACAGAATTTTTCCCATCTGTTACGAACAGCTGCAGTATATTTTGCCGTTGCAAATTTTGAGAAAAAACCCAAAACATGGGGCAAATCATGAGTCATTTTCCCACTATGATAGTAAATGTCATTTATTTGCCCTAGAAATTCTCAGTATTACTATAACCAAGTCATTTTGTGCATTAACAATAATTTGTGCAACAAAAAAATGATACTTACATTGAATACTAAATATAAAATGACTGTAATTTACCTACACTATCGTTTTTCCCCTTTAGTCTGTTGTATTTGTTTGATTATGCTTCTGTTGCATAGAAACTTCCCTTCAGGATGACTCCAGGATGAACTACATTTAAAGTCTTTCTATCTATAATCGCTGTATAACATTTGTTTTTTAGCATTTGCCACCATGTTTGCTGAATATAAGTTTGTGGAGAGGATGCATGAGACGACAGGCACAGTGTCCCCTCATCTGAACAAGGCTTCATTTGTTATTGGAGTCATTTCTTGTGTCGGCATGTGTTTTGTGGCTACATTTCAGGTATATCTAGTTAAAGGCTTTCATTTTTTCTCATGCCTCCACAAAAATTAAGTTCATGTGTTATTTTAAAGGGATAGTTCATCCAAAAGTAAACTGTCATAATTTACTTACCAAACACTCTTTAAAGAAGAAAATATCTGAGCTGCTGTCTTACATACAGTTCAAGTGGATGGGGGCTTAAAAGTGGCCCACAATACCTCAGGGTTACATTCTAAGCTTTATGAAGTTTTTACTGAAAATGTAGCTTGACAGCCGTGGTCACCATTCACTTTCATTGCATGGGAAACAACAGCCCAAAATTTTGATCAGCAAAACTCTTTAGTGTTCCACGCAGGAAAGTTATATTAAATAGAATTTTCATTTTTGGGTTAACTATACCTAGTAATCTTAGTTAGCTCATGGCGGTGACTGTACATGGTGATCAGTTGATTTCTGACTGTGTGGTTATGTTCTAGGAAACAACAGTGATGGTAGTTCATGACATTGGTGCTCTAGTATTTTTCATCTTTGGGGTTGCGTACGCTGTTCTTCAGACCGTGATATCATACCGTGGTCATCCTTACGGATCTTCAAAGAGCGTGTGTCATTTCCGTGCATTCTTTGCTGTACTGGCCCTCCTGGCAGTAATTCCCAGTATCCTTTCTTAGTCAAATTACCACTAACATATAAAACAACAACTATTTCACATGTTGGGTGAAATGTTGAATATTCCAACAATAAAACTCAACAATCCTATAATAACAGCAGACATTTCCTGGAATGATTTTTAGAGTTATAGCCTTATATCAGATAATATCTCAGTTTAAATCTTTAACACACCTTTTCAGCCATTTTCTGTGCAGTACCTGTTGGAACAAGTAAACTTCACTGGAACACAGATGATAAGGTAAAACTTGTCACCAAACATTTCAGTGCTCTGATTTTTTCCATGAATCAAAAAACACAATAATATATACAATGTATGTACAATAATATAATACATACAATATATATTCTTACTCTCTCTAAAGTATTACTCACTTCATATTACAAGTGTGGCATGTGAATGGATCACCGCCTTTAGTTTTGTGTTCTTCTTCCTAACCTACATCCAGGAGTTTCAGGTGAGTACACAACACTTATTAGTTCATCTTAAAAAGGATGTGATGTAATTGTTTTTTAATTTAAAGCTGCAATCCGTAACTTTTTTGGGTTAAAAATATAAAAAATAAGCAATTGAGCAAGTACATAATATAACAGCATTCAAAACTGTCTACTTACCCCGATTTGTAACAGTAAGTTTATAAAAATGATTTATAATTTGATCTCCCGGGTCATATTTCACGGGAAATGTCAGTTTGACTTGTGGTTGAGTCACATCTATAAACAGAAAGAAGACGATCCAGCTACTAAATCGCACATGTGGATGCTGGAATGGTGACGTGCTTGAGCTTGTAAAATAATTTCACAAATTGCAATTTTATGTTTCAAACAGAGACGGCGACAGAGAGGCATTTTAGATTATGAATTGCAGATTGATTTACGGAGTTATGGATTGCAGCTTTAGGATTTGAATTAAGAGTTTTCTTAATGTAATAACATAGAATCAAGTGAAATGAATTGTTTAATCCCTGTCCTGGGTTACCACCAACATTACACGTATTGGATGTCCGCCTAATCCAACACCCTTGATTCAATTCATCTTGTTGTAAAGACTAAAGTTGGGTTAGTCAGTAAATGTGACATTGTAAATGTGCAGTGTTTGTGGTACCAGAACCAGAATTTAAAAACATTAGTGCACAACATGCCTCATTTTGTTTTTTCTTTCACCAGCAATTTACTCTGAAACTGAGCGTTCATTTCACAGACTGTTTGTGACCTCACCATCATACTGTATTGAGTCAGTTTTCACTGTTTTTGGTGCAATTTTAATAGACACAACTTATCTTTTTAAGTTTGAAAGGTTTAATAAGGTGTCGTGTAATAATTTGCAGCATATTAATTTTTGTAGCTTGTACTTTTGTCAGTCTATTTTTAGAGATCAATCAATCATGGTTTTGTAGAGTGGAATAAAATATGTATTGATATGTAAACTTGAAATGTAATTCACTCTATGAGGCCAAGAACTTATGAAAGCTGCTTTTTATACAGCAACCTCCAAATGTGCCTTAGATGTGTGCATTCACTACTGTACTACAGTGTAGACCAACCGTTGCTTCAGTTAAAGTTTGAATGTCTTGCTGTGTCCATTATTTCAGTTTTACACTGTAATTAGAATTCAGTGCAGTTGATGTACCGTGAGTGTATTTTACCTGTGCACTTTATGCACGGTGTGTCTGATTTTGTACTTTTGAAATAAAAATGCATGACAATAATACAATATAGTGGCCCGGGGTCAAAGAGATTTCAACATTTCCTATGATAGAAAACAGTAAAGTATGTTTCAAGAAACTTCATTGGTCAACTTTTATATAATACAGTGACATATAAATAACAGGTTTTGTTATTATTAAGATTTTAATAACACAAATGTAAGTAAATCTGTAATTGGTTGTACAACACAATATCACTAGAAACTCAACGAAACAAAGCGTGATGTAATTTCTGTTATTAATAGGTGCTGTAAGCCAACACAAAATTGTAACTAAAGTTTAATTGACCAACTCGAACTCAATCAAACAAGAAAAATTGATATTACACTTACATTTAATTTTTACATTCATTTCCTAACAGATTTAGAAGGCTGATTGTGTCTTTCAACAGAAACACTAGCAATCTATTTATTGTTAAGAGATACATGTAAGGCATATAATGACTTATTCATTAGAATTTACATAAATCATTAACAATCTCACCCAGTGAGCATCTGTCCTTAGGGGCAGCATGTCTGGTGTGCTGCAGTCTTAGTGCCATCACTAAACTATCCTTTGTAAGGCTGTTTAAGTGCATTTAACCTTCTTTGAGATGAGCAGTGTTCATGGTGGCCTGCCCGGGCCTATCAAATACAAAGTTCATTAGCTGTGGGGGCGGGGCCAATCAGTCACTGAAAGATGATTCGCTGCCTGAGCTGTCATCATCTTCCGTCCCCTTTTTGCCACTGTCTGGAACAGGTGCATCAGGGGTGCTAGAGGATACATAAAAGCAAGTCTATCAACTAAAATGAACAAAATGCATTAGTCACAGATACATATCATATATACAAAACATAAAAGCAGAGTAATATGAAGTATTAACACTTACTCAAGCAAACTGGGGTCCAAACCCTCAAGTACCATCTTATTTTTAATAGCCATGACTGGAACACCCTGCATGACAGAGCAACATATTGACAATAATCGTAAATGATGTATAATTTTGTTTAAAACAATCATAATAAAAATGATTACGGTATAGGTATTATATTATATTTTCAATAATAACACACATACCACTTGCACCATTTTGAGATATCTGGCATATCGTGGGTCCTTAGCTACAGTCATCACATTTTCTGCTGAGGTCTCTGCTTTCGGCTCCTGAGGGGCCACCTGTGCTTGCTGAGTGACCTGAATGGAAATAGCCATTATTATGTCTATTTGATTATTATAAGCTCAAAACGCAATATATTAAACCACCAGTATATCAGGGTACCTCAGGAGAGGGACCTGTCACATGACTGGTGTTTACTGTAGGACCATTCGTCTGTGCAGCTGGTCTAACTCCATCCACTGTCACTTCTTCCAAACCAGGTATAGAGGCCAACTGCAAATTCATACAGTATTTTAAAGGAATAAACGGCGATGATAAGAAGAGATGTTTATTAATACATGAAGGATCTGAGCTGACTGGGAGACAGTTGTTGAGTTACCTTTGCTTCCAAAATACTGAGTGTGGTTTCAATTTGCTGGATACGTAACGATATGGTTGCTAGTTTCTGTAGAAACAAACCCAGCGGGTCAATGACATGTAGAATATATGTATGAAATGGGAAACTTAAGAAAAAGTAAGTAAAGAGAGAACGGTGTAATAACGGATGAACATACCTCTTCACAAACAGTGGAAAATCGGTTCAGAAACCGGACAGTATGGACGATGAATTGGTTAAGAAAAGCCACAATTTTCCGCTGTTGAACTGCCGGAACCTTACACCAAACAACAGTATTATTAATAAAGACCATATGCGTCGTTCACATATTACAGAACCAGAAACCATCATGTGAGCTCCGGCTGATTGCATTGCTGAATTCACCTTTGTAAGATCTATTCCTGATCCCACAATGGGCAATCCGTCCTCATCCATGCCAACCACACTTTGTGTTTTAATTCCACCCGAGCTTTCTTTAATCTTTAAATGCTGCACTGAGCAACAAATGCATCGTTGTGGAAACAGGTTTTCACGTGACTTCAGTATGACCAGCAACACTTCCGTGTTGTGAACATAAAAGTCCTCCATAATTACGCCTTCTAAACAAAATAAAAGTCCACTCACAAACATGCTACGTTTGACAGGCTTGTCGATTTGTGAATCAACCAAGAATACATAAATATTTTATACTAATATTACTAATCTGCCTGGACCAGAAGCACCATAACAAAACAATTGGTATTTTTTGAAAACAAAATATTTGCTAACTTTTACATACGTATATCACATAAAAAAAAACATACAATAATCCATGTTTAACTTCTATAACTGGTTTGTGCAGATGTCTTCCAGTTCAGTAGAAGTAAATACATGATTTTCTATGATGCTAAAATTTCATTCGCTATAATCTGGGAGACGACAGATTTCTGATACAAACAAGAATCAGAATCCATTAGTGGAATCACACAACACAGTTACCACACAAGAAAAAAAACCCTCTGATTACGAAGGTAAAAAATAACTTTAATTATAGCCACAAAACACTTCCACACCTAACAGCAACTAACATATTAAAATTACATTTAAAAGAATAAAAGGATAAAATGTACATTTGTAGACGCTTTGCGCTGACATCATGACCTCGTTCAGTAGGTTCATAAACATGATTTAAACTTGAATGATTTTGCAATGTTTTCTTAGTCATCAAGGGCAAAGTCAAAGGGCTGAAAGTCTGAGCGCACTCGTTTAGTCAGATCCTCTTCCTCTTCCCTCGAGCATTTACATTCTCTCCAGTCAGCACGCATGGGGATGTTCAGCACCGCCTCGCTCGCCAACACTTCCCTGAGGGCACAAATGGTTTAGGATATACGTGCACACAAACACATAACTTACTGTTATGCAAAGTCATGCTTTAAAACCGCAGTTACAACACGGGCAGATATTCGTGTAGAAGGCATAAAATGCTATTTTCCCCCGATGACACAATGTATCAGGGCAACAATTACCTGCCGAACTGTAGAGGGAAATTTTTCTTTATGCGATGAAAAAGCTTCTCGCCTGTATCCAGCTCCACGTAAAAGTATGGCGTTCCTGGAGGAGCGATCTGCAACAGGGAAGTATTATAATTACTAACAGCAAACATTTCTGTAATAAATTCTCTTTGTGGTGATATGTACGAAGTCCATTCAAATAAAGCATCTGGATAACCAAACAATATGCTGACATGGCCCACAAATCTGAGTTGATTTTCAAATCTGAGCTTCAGTGTGCACTGTCAGTTTGCAGGTAATTGATTGACAAACAAACCAAACTGAATTTAAATCTGATTTCAAACCACTGTGTGTGAGCGAGATGGTTGGAGGTAGGGTTGAAATGCTGGATAAATATTTCAACATGGAATAATATGGATTTATTGGTATTAATTGGAAATTGTATAATTTTTACAAACTTTAACATACATAAGCATAAAGATATTCAGTTCCTCTACGTGAATGGTCTTCATCTGTGTGCCATAATGTGCATACATTGGCCTAAATTCCTGTTAGGTTTCCAAAATTCATGGAATTTTGCAACCCAAGTCGAAGTGAGCTGCTGTACCTGCTTGAGGTCTGTGTGAGCTGGAATCTCCATCAGCTCCATCTGCTGCTCTTCAGCTTGTGTCATAAAGGCTTCTTTGATGTCTTCTGTACTGCACTTCTCCATGGGTACCGGCACCACCTGCAGGTGGATAAGACGTTTCCATTGAACCTGTTATGCATTACTCAATGGGAAAGTTTGGGAAGTCACATTTTTGATCATCACTGGGCACGTGTCCCTCAGAAATGGCTTTTCGTCAGGGGAGACAGATGGTTTTTATCTACTCAGACTTAAACTGATGAAATGCATGTGGAAGCCTGTGATTGGTGGAGAGCTGTAGATCTCTCACTCTCTCCATGCTGCTGTGTACCAGACTCCAGCTTTCATGTATGTGGCGCTGCTTAGACTGACCTGGGATCTGTACAGGTCTGTCTGTCAGGGCAGAAGCCACAATTTCAAAGCCCAAACAACTACACAACAGAATTCTGGTGGCATAATACGTACATTACGGCTATGCGTGTAAAACAGGTAGGGGGGACAGACCTGTATTTGGAGGTGCTGACTGCGGTAGTTCCTCTCAAACAGGATGCACCGGCAGCCTTTGCTTTTGCAGAACTTCTTGACTGCAGACTTGTATTTCTCCATCTCTTCAACTACCTCAGACGCCAAATCCACCACTGACTGATAATGTCCGATAGGCAGCAGAAGAACGTGATCCGGGGTGAGGCCGCCCTTAGCTAGAGCCATGTAGCACTGAGAACAGAAAACCAACTAATGTCGGATCAACAGGAAAGACCACAACAAAACAAAAAGGCTGTTTTTGTGTTCTCACATGTGTTCCAATGCTCACGACCAAGTGCTTCTCAACCTCTGGACTTGCAAGGCAGAACCAACAGGGTCCAGTGGGCTGTGCTATTATGAGAGAGTAAAAAAGGTATCATAGGTATAAGGTCCACAAAGAGACATTTAAATAAGTTGTGCTGAGCATTCTTGGACAATCCAAACAGATACAAGAAAATTATAAAGCAGGTCAATGAAACAACAACCTAGTTTCCTCAATTAAAACAATTTTATTATGTCCCGCAAAAGGCCCTCATATGTTACTGGAATAAAATGCACACTGCAAAAAAGGGGGGAGGTGAGTGGACTCACGGGGTCTGCGAGGCTGTTTGTGTTGACCGGGCTGGTCTCCATCCGATTGTCTCTTTCTGCCGTGACTCTGACGTTGCTGGTTCTGCTGTTTCTTTTGACCCAGATCAAAGAAGAACTGTGACACTGGTTCCTCCTAATGAAAAAGAATATTATGTAAGAAATCAAATATCAAAAATAATCAAGCATAATTAACTATCTGCATATTAATCTAGTTGCAAAATAGAGGTACAGCTTTAAGGACATACGGACGCCTCTGGCACAAAGGAAGGTTGTCTTTCTTTCTTGCCATCTTTCATAGGTTTCCTGTAGGGATTCTCTGTGACATCCTGTGGCTGTTTCACTAACTCTGTGGGGTCCATGTTTTTCATTGGGACGATGTTGAAAGCATACAAGTACTGCAAGAGAAGATAAACAAAACAGTTAAAGCGTAATTTTTTTTTTTGCATTTGACACTTATGCAAATGCAAAAATGCACAATATACTGGCTCCATATTGGTTATAAAAAAAGAATCTTTTAATCTTTTTTTAATTAACTAATAATTATGAATATTTTCGAAACAACATTCTAACAACAACAGCAGATTATAAGGGCAAAGACACAACACTAATGAAGTCCTGTTATTATCTTTTAGTTATAACTTCATCTAACTAGCATTCCAGTACCTTTTTCTTGGCAGGATTATTAACGGTTGCCAGGGCGATGAATCTACTGACATGTTGTGCATTCTCTTGAAGGACCACATGATTCCTGTGAATGAACATACATTGGTTAACAGGTGGCACCTCAAATAATGACGAAAGATCCTAATGGTCTAACACTACACCTGTAAGGCAGCCTCTCGTAATGTACCCCCTCCAGTCCTGAAAAATGGTAGCGGGGCTTCAGTTTGTCAGCGAGTTCTGCTATGGAGGAAACCCCGCAAAACTTTGTATCAATCTCCTAAGAAACAGGACAGTGGAAGACCCTTGAGTACAGTCAGGAAATACACAACACTTATAGAAACTGAAGGAAATCATTATAACAAAGGAACTTACGGGACTGTTTCCATACTGCCACACGCCTCTAGGCCACTGCGAGGTAAGAAGGATGTCCACTCCTCGAAACTTAGAGTTAGACAGCAGTGGAGTGAGCAGGGCACTCATGTCCTTAGGGGTAAAGCAGTGGGAAGGGGCAGGTTCCTGTT
>JAZGTJ010016873.1:0-12398 GCA_036877575.1 Botia almorhae
GCCCCGCAGTGAGCAAGCTGAGTTAATATAAAAGAACTATACAAGTCAGGGGCTATATCTTCTAGTGGAAGGATACCACAAGGGTGAGCAGGCCCCTACAATAGAACAGGAGGTGTTTGGAGATGCTAGAAACATCCAGGCTGGTGTGTTGGGGTAGTTTGGAGCTAAACTCTGCAGGTCTCTGGACCTCCAGGAACATGAATTGGAGACCCTGCACTAGAAGATACAGACACCCTGGTAAAATGGGAGGTTAGTTGAATTCTGTGGGTGTTCTGCAATAGAACAGTGACTAGGTCAACAGGTGCATCATTATTGTTACTGTGTTTTGTACTTTAGCATGACTGTACACTGTATTGACCAATGAGCATCAAGGACATTATCATAATTCTTTTCTAAAAAACACTACAAAGTTAACAGCGGGAACCCAAAGAGCGTGTATAAAGTTACATCAAAGGCAGTATTACTTCCAGCGTGTTCATATACGTATCGGTCATCTCCATGGCAGCTATCTGCTGAAGGTCTCCAGACACTGATGCCCACAAGGGACCGTGAACTAGTGCAGCACACTAGCCAGCTGGCATAGTGGCATCATTCTAAAACTGGTATTAGGCATTTCCTGCTGGGTTCCTGTGGGTGGAAGTGTGTGTGTACACGCATGCGTGTGTGTTAGAGTAGATAGCACCTGGCTTGCGCAGCTGTGGGTCTCCTAGATGGGGGGCAGGAGGAGGGGAAAGAGGTCCTGCACTATCCAAAACTGTGTGTGTATTTCATATGTACATCTGCTCATCTATATCTGTTGCCAAGGTTTGCGTACAATTGTACAGTAGAAATATAGTTTGACATCTTGTGATGACTGTTGCATCCAGAACTTGCTTTGCTGCTTTTAACATTTAATAATAGCACTAAAGAAACACAAATAAACAGCTATGTTGTGGCATTGGATAAAATTGTTTTGATTGCCCTCCATTCAGCAAGAAGAAGCTGAAGATCTGGTCCACATTGTAACTTAATCTGACCAAGAATCAGCAATTTGATGTTAAACAACTGCCTGACTGACATGTGATTCGATTCAAAAGTGATTCGATTGGTTCCTTCTGTATGTCTGTGGGAGGCTGTTCATTGTAAACATTCAATCGCTGCGTGTGCAGATCTGCAGATGTGAGTATAATCCAGTAGCATCCTGTAGAGGGCACTTTGGATCTTGGAAAAATGCTGCGGAGAGCAGAGAACATTGTTTTCGGTGTGGTATGTGTCAACCAATCACAGAGCAGATATTCTGAAGGGTTCACTGGCTGGTTGAAAGTCATCCTGCTTATACCCAGAGCTGAGATTCTTTGAATGGTTTGCTGAGAGTGACAACCTCACTTATATATCTCTCACTTTGAGCAGGACGAAAATGTAAACGAAAGGGAATTAATGTTGATGTTGGCTTGCCAGCGTCTTGATGTTTAAAGTGCTTTAAGTTTGCATGTTTTACAGGCTGACAGACAGACAGAAGGATAATAGATAGATGCTCATGCACATGACCTTTTAGAGTTATAGCATATCAAATAGCTTTAATGGACAGCATGTCTAAATGTTGCTCAGTGTAAGGATGCCGTTGACCTCTTTTGTTTAGCTAATGTTTCACAGCTCAGGGAAGAAGCTACAGAGAGTCATCAGGGGCAGGTCACACAACAGGTTAAAGGTGAGAGGTTGGGATTGACCAGTGGGTTAGAGAGGTCACACATACATCACGACTGAGGCCTCAGGATTTTCTAAAACACTCCTAGCGTGTAAACTGAGCTTACACAAAACAGAACAAGCAGGTCGAGATTAAGAGCACAGAGTAAACAGCAGGGCTTCAGTTAAGTACTTATGTTGTTGCTCTGAAGAGGAAAACTGTGTGTGCATTAGTTTATTACTTAAAGTTATACTTGTCAAATAATAATTTTAATATAGCATAATTGTATTTAAAGATGCTATACATATATATGTTGTACATATAGAGCGGGATATTTTTAGTGTATAGTACATTTCTGTATAAAACATACCTTAAAGTCTTAGATACAAAAACAACGATTATATTGCACGATTATTGCGTAGGACACAGTTCATTAAATACATCCTTTTGTGACAACTTACCCCATAGAAGGGGAATCTGCCATTAAATTTAATGGCATTTTATAACAGTGAAACCATTATAACACAAAATATAAAATCAACAACAATGTAAAAATATAGTGTACATATGTATAATATGTATACTATAACAAAATATACTTGTGTTTTTTGGCAAAGGAAAGACTTTCCTAAATTACTGGCAAATCAAATTTGCAAGCATATTGTTTGATGTTTTAGGTAGATTTACCCATTTTAAATGGATGCTGATCAATTTACCATCTTAAACAAGTAGTGTGGGGTGTCAAACAAACAAGATAAGATCAAGAGGAAAAACAAGATTTATCTGACCAAATCCATGACAGCAAAAGAGAGAGAGAATTTGAGAGCGAGTTTTCAGACAAACAGACTGTTTATAATATGTTGACATTTCAGAAGAACAATACTGGAGTCCAAATTCTAGTTTAGTTGAATGCGCAACAATGATTTCTGTTTTGCTCATTACCTGACATGAAGATCCAGTGCTTTGATGACAGATTTATTTTAAAGTTAACATTTATATTGTACAAACTATATGTTTTATCAAAACATTGCTGATTCTGAACTCCTAATAGAACTTTGTTAATGCAGAACACTGTTTCATCTCAGTGTGCTTTGTCTTTTAGAATGGTATATATCGTATATGTGCTTAATAATCGAGATAAGGAAGTTGGATTTATATGCAGATACAACAGTGTATAGATTCAGTTTCCTCATCTCTTTGTTTAGCGTGTTACATCTATAGAATGACAAGAGACTGATTTGGAATGTTTATAATGATAAACGTCAGTTATACATTCGTTAGTTTGGTCCTCTAATTTGATTGGTCAATTGTCATTCCAAAAGCGTTCTGTTTGAATCTGTTTATATGTGTTTGTGGGTGATGTAGAGTTTGTCGCAGAGTACGTTGTAGACTGTGCCTGTTTCTTTGGAACTACAAGGCATTTTCAAATGTTCCTACATTTTCAGGAAAAGGCTTCGTCAAGCAAACATTGAATGTTTAGAATAACAAACTTTCCTTTTCTGCTTACAAGCGAACACATTTTTTGAAAAGATGATATTAAGATGGACTGAATTCCATTGAGTTATAGTGATCTGTCTGTGATTTCTGCCTGACAGACACAGGTCTGTTCCGGTTCTCATGGCTGGGTCCGATTTCCTCTCCCACTCCTTCCTTATCAGTAATAAACACAGAAATCCAACACCTCACAGCTCACTGACGACCGTATGAGACTTACGTTCGATCATCCGCGCCCAAGGGCCAATTTCACGGCAGGCGATCACAGTGACCAAATGTCTCCCGTCATCTTTGTATGCGTGACTCAACAATCTTTGACTTTTTTTGAGGCACAATCAAAGAAGTATACAGCGGGGTCCGGAAGTCTGAGACCACACTGAAAATCTAGGTTGTGTGTACAGTATGTTGTAGTGTAAAATAAAAAATAAGTATGTAACAGGTCTATTTTGCACACCATTTAATATTTTTGCACTATTTCTAGGATTAATTGAATCTGTAACGTTACAAAATTCGCTGCTTTGTACAAAAGGTCAGATTTCCTGTTCTCCATTCAAGCTCATGAGATTGGATTGCTGAAATAACATTGTATTGAATTAGAAAAACAGGCTGTAGCATGTTTAATTTCTATTTCCTGTAGTATTGTCCTGTAGTTAACCTCGTAACATTACATTTCATATATTCTCCATTTCACTGCCTTCAGCTGGCATATATATTAACTTTTTATCTTAAATAAAAACAACAAATACACTTTCATACACACATAGACACATATGTTTTGAGAACCAGATAGATAACAGGAGAGGTGTAATACAGATAGCTGGGGGCATGAGACATCCTCGACTGGATGTTCCATCAGTGTCAAAAAGAGAGAGCAGGACAATCAGTCAAGCAAAGGCTGTGAGACTCTCTCACACACACACACACACACCTTGTGATGTAGTGTACACACATCCTGCTCATTCACATTGACACAAGCACAAGCCCAATCGGCCTCTATTTGCATTTTATGCATTTGACAGATGCTTTTATTCACAGCACCTTACAGTCATGCATTTGATCAGCATGTGTGTGTTCCCCACGAATCAAACCCGTGACCTTTGTGCTGCTAACATGCAGCATGTTCATCTACACGAACACGCTACAGATCTGGCAACCGGGGCTTTACGATTTATTACAGAAGTTTTATTCAGCTCGTAACATGCATGATGGCTAAGAAAAAAACGTTCAGGATAATGTCAAAGATCTTAATGGTAAACCCGCATGCGTAAATGCATGCAAGCACGTGTGCGAAGCCACTTTTGAGCAATGCCAGTCGCCCGTGAGGCGGAGATGGAAAATCTTAGAGAGACAGAACTCGCAGCTGAGGTTAAAACGAGTGTGTGTATGTTTCTATATGTCATTAATGCCCGTGTGTTGCAGTGAGAACAGATACTAGCTTGCTGCTGTGGTTACACTCGCGCAGTGGCAGGAAACAAGCCGACCTGTGATCTCTGCAGACTCTAATGGAAAATTTACTCAAACAGAAAAAATATGTGTGTGTGTGCGCGTTTGGCTGTGTGTGTGTGTCACAGCGAGAGATGATACTTTGCGTTTGCCTTTTAATATAGATGTTATTTGGTGTAGGATACCAGCTTACTGTATTAACATCGTCCAACCCCAAATGAACACCAAACAACTCGTTTGAGACAAAACTCGTTGAGTTTTGCATGCAACGCTTACAGCTGTCTTTATGGTTCATGTAACTTCACATTTTGTGATCACAGTGCTTAGCAGATCATACATGAGCGTCTTGAACATTCACTTACTGTATTATTTGGAATCGCACTGAATTATTTGTACGTTATCTGTTCCAGGTGTTCATCTTAAGGAAAGTAAATGTGTTTGTGTCAAGTCGTTATGTCTATGGAAAGTCCCCACAATGCATAGAAATCTAACGTGTGTGTGTGTGTGTGTGTGTGTGTGTGTGTGTGTGTGATTTAAGTAAGAATGTATGCCTGCAGGAGCACAGAAACATGCACGTGTATGCGTGTCTTTAATATGACATCTTCAACAGCTGTGTATAATCTCCCAACACAAGCAAACACACACTCGCTCGTACTCTTTTTCCATTCCATCTCCTGCACAATGGAACAAAAGAGCAGGATCTGCCACTCTCTCCCCACCGTCCAATCAAAGCCGTCATTATTTCTCGGCGGAACACTCCCTCAGGAAGTGCCATCTCCAAATCACGCCAGCTGTGCTGCTGTGCTTATTATGGGCCATTATGAGAGACAGAGACACAATAAATCCGCAACATACAAAATACCGTATCTGGGCTATTGTGTGTACGGGCTGTATTAAGGTCTCCCGCTGAGCGAGAGCGCTGCTTCACGGCCCTGTCGAGAGCGACGCGCCCGCTCTGTGAGATTCAGAGACAACGTCGCTCGCTGCTCGTGACTTAAGATCAAATTATGACACAAAGCCTGGACCAGGTGACGGATAACATCTTCCAGATGTTAGTTTAATGTAATTTGGAGGTTACGGCAATACAGAAGCAGAAGTGAAGCATAGGAATCGCAAATCACACGGTGATGTTTTATTGGTTGAAAGTGAGTCTGATTGTCAGTCTTTAACCTTTAGCGCTTGTTCCTCTACCACCCACCTTTCCAGCTGACCACGGCTAAGATTAATGCAGCATTTACATCTATAACTAACGTCCCCTAAAGCTGGGCAGGTGCTGCTGGAATATGGTGCAGCTAGTACTCACGCACTCATTGCTTTATACACAGGTGTGAAATGCTTTATTTATATATAAACGTCTTCATGAATAGTTGCCAGTTCTCACAATAAGCGTGTTGTGTTTTGACAAGTCTCATGAAAGTACTGCGAGTTCACAAAATGTGCTGGTTCCTGAATTCAGTGACGCACATTGGCTCCGTTCTAAAACCTAGTGAGCTGTCTATGGCAGCAGCATTTTAAGACATCATTGATGTCCCTTCTGTGCCTTTTGCTTTGTTGCGTTAATCAAACCTCTTTGAAATCAATTGTGAATCAAGTCTTGCATGTAGTTTTTGTGTTACTTGTGAAGTTGCTGTCTATGTAGGGCATTCCATACTGGTCACTTATACTGTATGTTTCCATGACAACCTCAGTAGTAAAACAGACAGATTTTTTGACACATTCAAGAAATCTAATGGTCAGGCATTTTAACTATGCAATTTTACATGCTATGCGATTACAACTCATTCCTGCTTAGCATGCAGTATCTCTCTCTGTTGTTATTGATGGTCCGACCTTGGTAGACGTCTGAGGGCTGATAATTAACTCAATTCGTTGACACAGGTGAGCATCTGTGTGATTATTTAACGCCCGTTGCAAAACAAACAGCACACACACAATCCTGTGATTGCACGCGCCACTTTACCACACAAACCCAAATCACACATATAAACACGCAATCAAATTTACATCTTGTCACATCATGAACCACTCATAATCTTAACTCATAGCGCAAATGGTTGTTTATGTTGGTTGTTTATGTTTATTTGAAGTCAATGAGACATTGGAGAACTGTTTGTTTACTGGAGTCATTTCTCACTGTGAGTCTTATCTTAATTGCTCTGTGCTTCTCTCTATATGGCCTCTTCGCGAGTCAAAGGTCATCAGCTCTCTATCTTAAAGAACCCCCCCACTCACCCCCCAAACAGGGAATGCAGTACTAATGTAAGCTTAGCGTTACCGAAACCCCCATAATCTCGTTTAGTCACCCTGACATTAGCTAGGAGACAATCACATCGAGGGGTTAATGACCTCTTAGGGCTTACTGTTGTTTCTAGGCTAGCTGTTCTATTGTCTTATAATTTTTAACTAATTAATGCAATGACCTTGAATAAGTATATCATTGACATCTGCTGTTTCATCTGAAGAGTTTTACCTTACCTTGTTTATCTAGCTGAGGCTTTTCTGTGACTAGAAACATGCTAAGACATGCTAAGTGACACTTTTAGAACGTTAGCATGAGTAAATTATAATACACAGAGTTTTTGTTTTCCTTTGCTGTTTGTTCTTTAGTTTTTGTGTTTCTGTGATTCACAAAAAAAATCGAAACAGTGGCCAAAACAACCTGTACTGTATTTTTGTACTGTAAGTCCTAAGTCTTAGAAACAGCATACGATAGCTTGGTGTGATGAGTTGACTGTATGCTCAGCCTGAATAGCAGCCTGTATAGCATGGTATTGTCCGAGTGTCCATGTGTCTCATTGTGTCTGTGAGAATCAGGGACAAATGTGTATGTGTGTGTAGTGGGACAGGAAGCAAATGGTGACATGTAGGAGAATGAGAGGTCATGTCTGATTAGCTGGCTGTCTATCTATGTTGTGGCTTAAAACCAGGTCAATTGTGTGTGTGTGTGTGTGTGTGTGTGTGTGTGTGTGTGTGTGTGTAGTATCTTGAAATACAAGAGCAAGAGGCAGTGACCTGAATTGGAGGAGTAAAAGGAGGGAGTCCATATGTTAAGACATCAGCTTTGTTTCTCAATAGCTATTTCACATCATCTGTTCATACAAACATCTTAAACGATTGTGTGAGTTGGGGAGTGTGTGTGTGTGTGTGTGTGTGTGTGTGTGTGTGTGTGCGTACACTGAGATCGAGAGACCAGAGAACACTTTGTGATATCGGAGCTTTGTTGACCTAGAATAAAAATGCATTCACATTGTGTCTAATTTACATGCAGACTCTTAGACGCTGCAATGTTGCGTGTCTGCAAAGGACACGGGGTCTTTTGGCCCGAGTTTGTCTCTCTCGCAACATTAGGACACTAAACCTCCTTCTTTTATCCTTCTTTCATCTTCTTTCTTTTTCCTTTGCTCCTGTTATCCACATCCAACTCCTGTCTCATTATGTTTTTGTAGTCTGTCCATATGCTGTGATACTCATACGTCTGACCCCAGTATACAAGCCTACTGTGTAGCCCTGCATAACCTCAGAGCCAGAATGCAAACATAACAGGTTATGTAATTTAAGTACAAAGCTCCGGTACTTTGGCACAGTGGATTTGTAGCTCAACCAATGTCCCGGAACGCTCTGTTGGTAGAGCGCTTCTTCCTCGTCTTCAAAAGCTTTGGAGCACAAACATGCTGAAGAATCGGTCTGGCTGTCCCGCACACACGCTCTCTCTGTTCCTGTCTGTCCAAGAAAACATGGAAATGTCTATTTGAATCAAGAACCAGGCGTTTTTTGCTCACACACTCAGTCACGTGCAGTGGATATAGAGCAAACACATTTACAGAGCAAAACCTCTGGCTGCTTGTTTCTCCCCAAACTATTTCTAGGTATCTCATCTCTGCTTCTCTAGACATTTCTTAGATTGTTCTCGAAGCTCCATGACTTGAGTTTGACTACTCAAATACAAGTGTAACGCTTTTTTATTATCACTATTATTTTCATATTGTTATTATTATTATTATTGTAAATGTTTTACAAAATCTGTTCTTCACTGTTGTTTTTTGTGATCACAATAATGACCCAGACCCACAACAATGTACTTCAGTCCTCGTGCAAACGTCTTGCACACGTCACGTGCTATCAATCAGGAGAAACCGCTACTCGTTAACTTTATAGAAATTTCAAGTAAATATTCTTTTCGTCTTCCCTCGGCTATCCCTTATTGGACAAATAGAGAGGCTTTGTCGACGCAGAGAAAAACGCCTTGAAAGATGTTCTTTGGGAGTGATGCGCGCAGGAGGGGGTGGGGGTCGCGTTAATTATGCGCGGCGATTGTTGATGGCTTGATTGTGCGCGTCCAGCTGCACAGAGGAGCGGGGGCGAGCGGAGGGCGGGAACGCGGAGCAGGGCAGACTCGCTGACGCCAGTCGTCACATTCTCCCATGCGCCGAGAAAGAGACCCGATTGTGCCGGGCCTCTTCCCGCCAGCGCCGAAGCACCTGATGTACAGACAACAAAGTCACGAATAAATAGCAGAAATCAGAATTAGAAAACAACAACATCTGTCCCCTACGTAGGATTTTATCTCGTTTAAGTTTAATGTGTAAAGTAATTTAAGGGTTTAAGTCAAGATAAAAAAAATTAATACTATAGATGTAGCCTACCAATAATAAGTAAATAAAGAGCATAGTTTCTGTAAAATACCACCTTAATAGCTCCCTCTTAAAAAGGTTTATATTTTTATTTAATACGTCTTTTAAAACGCCACACTTTGTATTGTTCATTTAGATTTGTTAAACCTAATTAGGCCGTCTAACATTACCATTAGTTAGAAAGGGCTAAACGTATGGCAGAAGTGCACGACGACCAAGGCCATTTTGCGCACCACGGTAATGCTAAGAACGGGCTGCGAAGAAGCGCATTTATCCGGCTGCACCCACATAAAATAAAAGGTGTGAAAAGGCCAGTCACGAAAACCTTTAATAAGCCACTCACATTTTAACACCCGTTTGAACACGACAAAAGTGCAGAATGGGCCTATATGCACAAATCAAGCATAACAAGAATGTGTTTCGTTTGCTTAAAAACTATTATCCCATTTCAGTCTGAGAAAACAGAGATACTTTTGTATTAGTTTAACTAATCTAGCCCAACTGAAGAGCTTTACACACGCAACTCTGCCAGTGAATGTAAATCCAGGTGTGGGCAAATAAATTGTGCGGGCAAGTCTGGATCGATTGCGCGAGAGATTGGGGTGGATTCCTACAGCTTGATTGACAGCTATGCTGACTAATGAGAGCGGCTGCACGGCGGAGACTACTCTGGAGCTGACGGGTGCGCGCTGGAGCGCGTGAATGGATGACGTCGGAAGCCCGGCGCCAGGCTGTCTGGGACTCGCGCGTTAGATCAACACAGCTGGAGCGGGACAGGACACACAGCTGGCCCGCCAGCGCATTCCTTTACAAAAACAGTACTGTGAGAAAAGAGGGGACACATCTTGATGTAAACTAAATATGCACTGGGTTAAAACTGGAAAGAGCGTCACTCTGTAGTTTAGTTGTATCTTTCAAAGTTTCCTCCTCATGGGGCTCATGGGGACAAGTATAGTTACGGTCTATTTATAGATAACGAGTAACACTTTTAGAATGCATGAAAACCGCGCGTGGTTTTCAAAATTTCCTGAGTTGGTTATTAATATTTATATCACCGTGAGAACATTTGCTGTGAGATGTTTGATATACAACATTTTACAAGATTTACACACGAGAACCGAGAGCCATTTTAGTTAAAACGTTGTATTTTCATTTTATATAAGCTAACTGTTAAAGCGGTCTTAAAGTGTGTCTTGCAGCATTATTAAATCTCGTTGAATTTTAATGTATCATTTGTGATTCTTAGGGGAATTAATTCTCGACGCCAGTGTGTCTGCTGGTCACGGGAGTACAGGAATGATTGATATACCGAATGATTATAAGCGGATGATAACTTTTACACGCATTTTCAACATTTTCCCCACAAATGTCGAATCAACTGAGGCCTAGTGCGTCCTCTATTTTTTAAACAGTTTATTGGCGTAAATCACCACAACGTTTATAATTTTCCGTGAGAAAGAATTTGGAAAGTTTAATAGTATTTAATGACAACAAATTTGGGAAGTACCTTTTTTAAAAAGGTAGTTTAGCTTTCAGCAAAGTCTGAATTTAATGTAATGCACAAAACTCGTCTCCTATTAGGTTTACTGACCCCAAAATCTTCACTTGAATTCGAAAAAATATTTATCTTTACTATCTGACAGCTCTTCCTCATTCCACCAATGTCTGTGAGTGACAGACCAAATCATCCAATGACGAGTTAACTGCTTGCATAAGGCGGAGTTTATAGTCTAATAGCTTTTTAATTATTGGCTCAGCGGCACGTGGGGGTTTGTTTATTTCAAGAGTGGGCGGTACTACGCGGAGCAGCGCTTGAAAAGGAGTCGCCTTTCTGCCCATCCTCACATCATTCATTGAGCGAGAGACGCGAAGTCAAGCGTTGGATATCGAGCAAGCTGGAGAACTAGATACGTTTGTCTTACTCTCCCATCCGAGAAGTTCTTAGGACATCTCTGCAATCCATTACAGCGGATTCAACTGAACTAATCAGACCATATTTCCAAAATGAAGGCTATCAGTCCCGTTCGGTCTGTGAGGAGCTGTTATGAAGCGGTCTGCTGTATCTCAGAGCAGAGCCTCTCCATCACTCGCTGTAAGAGTCCATCCGAGGAGCTGTCCGACATGAACGACTGTTACTCTAAACTCAAAGAACTGGTGCCGAGCATCCCTCAGAACAAGTCCGTGAGCCAAATGGAGATTCTTCAACATGTTATAGATTACATCTTCGACTTACAGATAGCGCTGGAAAACGAGACGGACGCAAAAAACACGCCCGACGTGTTCATGTCAATGAAGGTGAGCAAATCACACTTGGCCTTTGAGGAATGTTATGCTTATATATAATATGTTTTATTGTATAATTAAGAGATATATTACGACATATAACGATATATGACGTATTATAATGCTTATAATAAATACATACTTTGTGTGCGTTTTCATTCTGCAGACTTCAGAGATGACCCGTAATTTCTCGACAGACGACGGAGCTCTGTGCCATTAGGACCGACGAATGACAGCGTTCAACGGTACGCATCTTATTTTCATATATTTCATTTTTGAGGTAAAGGTATACTTTTTATGCGACATTTTCACAGGGTAGGCTAGTCAGATTTTGGTTAGTTTACACTATGTAAATAGTTGTAGTCTCAATTTACGGTAAAAGTTATGAAGGTCAAGGTGACGTTTTGCAGACCGCTATCTCAACGTTTGTACAGCGCCGTCTTTACTTTCGGCCATCATGCCAATCGGCAAACAAGCTCATATTCCCTATCAGCTCAAGCAAACGAAAGTTTTCCAGTTGGCGCCAGACTGTCTGCAGACAGCCTGTATTCACAATGTGTGTGTGTGTGTGTGTGTGTGTGTTGAGCCGAGTTAACTTTTCTCCCTCTCATCTCTGCTGCAGGTGCGGGACAGAAACTTTTCTCCTCTACTTATGGAAGAAAAGAGAGGGAAGGGGTGAGCCGGGTGAAGGAGTGAGGCTCTATTCAGAGTGTGGGAAAGCAATCTGCGCCCCTCTTGAGCAGTCTTTTCTTTGGTCACTGGACACTTGAACGAACCAAAGCCGATGAGTTTTTAAGATCACAAAAAGAAAAGCCCTCCGATTTTTTAATCATTCCCGTTTTTTGTGGCAACAATCAAGCACTGTGTATTTTGTACTGGCTACA
>JAZGTJ010016874.1:2198-12397 GCA_036877575.1 Botia almorhae
GTGCATTTGTATTCAGCCCCCTGTACTCTGATACCCCTAAATAAAATCCAGTGCAATCAATTGCCTTCAGAAGTCACCTAATTAGTTAATAGAGTCCACCTGTATGTAATTTAGTCTCAGTATAAATACACCTGTTCTGTGCAGGCCTCAGTGGTTTGTTAGACAACACTAGTAAACAAACACCATCATGAATACCAAGGAACTCACCAGACAGGTCAGGGATAAAGTTGTGGACAAGTTTAGGTTAGGTTATAAAAAAATTCCCAAGCTTTAAACATCTCAAGAAGCACTGTTCAATTCATCATCCAGAAATGGAACAAGTATGCCACAACTGCAAACATGCCAAGACATGGCTGTCCACCTTAACTGACAGACCGAGCAAAGAGAGCACTGGTCAGAGAAGCAACCAAGAGGTCCCAAGAGGTCACTCTGGAGGAGCTGCAGAAATCCACAGTTCAGGTGGGAGAATCTGTTCACAGGACAACTATAAGTTGTGTACTCCACAAATCTGGCCTGCATGGAAGAGTGTCAAGAAGAAAGCCATTGTTAAAAAATACATATTTCTAACTGTTTGCAGTTTGCCACAAGCCATGTAGGGGATACAGCAAACATGTGGAAGAAGGTGCTCTGGTCAGATGAGACCTTTGTGGCCTAAATGCAAAGCGTTATGTGTGGCGGAAAACACTGCTCATCACTCTGAACACACCATGCCCGCTGTGAAACATGGTGGTGGCATCATGCTGTGGGGGTGCTTTTCTTTAGCTGAGACAGGGAAGCTGGTTAGAGTTAATGGGAGAATGGATGGTTCTAAATACAGGGCAGTCCTGGAAGAAAACCTGTTGGAGGCTGCAAAAGACTTGAGACTGGGAAGGAGATTCACAGCAAGACAATGACCATAAAGATACAGCCAGAGCTACAATAAAATGATTTGGATCAAAGAATATTCATTTGTTAGAATGGCCCAGTCAAAGTCCAGACCTAAATCCCATTGAGCATCTGTGGCAAGACTTGAAAATTGCTGTTCACAGACGCTCCCCATCCAATCTGGCTGTGCTTAAGCTATTTTGCAAAGAAGAATGGGCAAAAATGTCAGTCTCTAGATATGCAAAGCTGGTAGAGACATGCCCCAAAAGACTTGCAGCTGTAATTGCAGGGAAAGGTGACTCTACAAAGTATTGACGCAGGGGGGCTGAATACAAATGCACGCCACACGTTTAAGATTTTTATTTGCTTAATTTTGAAAGCCATGTATCATTTTCGTTCCACTTTACAATTATGTGCTACTTTGTGTCGCAGTAACAAATACAGCACAATTACCTGTATTTACAACTCGCACTACATGGAAAACAAACACAACAAAAGTGATGTTAATGAAACAAATCAAAGTAATAAAGTAATAAAATAAGCTTCTTGACAGGTTTTTTTCTCCGCTAACGCAGCTGGTGTGAAAGCACAATGGATATCCCACTCTCCGCTCTGCATATGTGCCGGATACGTACTGCGTTTCAATTCAGTATTAGCACTTTGTTGTTATTAACAGTAAATATGCGTAAAATGAGTTTGCAGAATTTTTTTTGTATTCAGCCTGTTTTTATCCAGGTGGTCTTTCACTAATAAAAGGTGGGTGTGATTACGTAACAAATGACAAAACTAAACTGTTGCATGATGTATCACAAAAGTAATCTGCCCTTCTGTTTTAATAATCCCTGACGATTTCTCATGTGTTTATTGAATAAAAATGTGTTTTATTTATTAATCTACCTTTCCGAGATGCTTTTGTTGTGTTTGTATTTTATGAAAATCCGTCATGACACGACATGTATTGCATTAAAGACTTTTTCCACAAAAAGTGTTAAATGAAAAATGATTGTTGACATTTGCAAGATGTAATTGATAATTGGCACTTTCATCATTTTAATGCTCTAAAAAAAACTTGAATAAAAACCTGGCCATAGATAAGTAAAATTAGGTAAAGTCTAAGCAACTGCTGTAACAATAAGTGACAAATGCTCCACCATTCTCTGCACCCACACACGATATAGTAGCTGGGTCGTCTTTTTTTCCGTTTACGGACGTGACAATCAGACTGGCATTTCCTGTGAAATGAGACCCAACAGCTCCAATTATAAATCATTATTATAAACTTACCATTGTGAATCATAAGGTAAGGACACAGTTTTGAACACCGATCTGTTGTGTAGTGGCTCTAACTGATTTTTGTTTATGTTTAATCAAAATCATTACAGATTGCAGCATTAAAAGTTTGCCTATATTACCCACCCTAATATGGAGCATGAACTACTACACAATTGGATCTAATTCTGTATTTCTTTATATCAGCTGGTGGAGACCTCCCTGAAAGGTGAGATCACATTTGACCCCCGGTGTGCCTACTACCTGTGGTTTGTCATGGACTTTTGTGATGGCGGAGACATGAATGCCTATCTGCTGTCCCGCAAACCCAGCCGCAAGACCAACACCAGCTTTATGCTGCAGCTAGGCAGTGCTCTTGCCTTTCTGCATCGCAACAAAATCATCCACCGAGACCTCAAACCCGACAACATCCTCATCTCACAGGGCCGAACCCCGGCCGGGTCCCCTGAACCCACCTTGAAGGTAGCCGACTTTGGCCTCAGCAAGGTCTGCTCATGTTCAGGCCTGAACCCTGAGGAGCCAGCCAGCGTCAACAAGTGTTTCTTATCAACAGCTTGTGGGACAGACTTCTACATGGCTCCAGAAGTATGGGAGGGCCACTACACAGCTAAGGCAGACATTTTTGCTTTGGGTGTAATCATATGGGCTATGGTGGAACGGATAACTTTTGTTGACGTAGAGACACAGAAGGAGTTGTTGGGAAGCTATGTGCAGCAGGGTGAGGATATTGTGCCATTGGGGGAGGCCCTGCTGGAAAACCCTAAGATGGAGCTCCACATCCCAGCCCGAAAGAAGAGCATGAATGCTGGCATGAAGCAGCTGATTCGAGAGATGCTGTCTGCTAATCCACAGGAGAGACCTGATGCTGTTGAGTTAGAGCTTAGGCTGGTACGGATCGCATGCAGGGAACTTGACTGGGACATGTGAGAGTGTAGAGCCTCACAACTGATAAACTTTATGTATTTCCTGCCTTCTTAAAGTGAGTATCCGATCATTGTTTGTGGGCAGATATGGAATACTAAGGGTTATTGCACTGGCCCTTGGTCATTTTATTGTACAGTTGATTTGTTGATAAAATCAATAGCCTTTATAAAGTTGTGTATTTTATAGTCTCCTCTGTCCACAAAAACATAGGGACTTAACATCCGAGTTCCACATGTTCCAATATTACAAATCCACGCTGACCCAGATCAACATTCCAAAATGCACAACAAACATATTTGAGTACACTTTGATGGCTCGGCCCACCACACTCTTGGTGCTAATACAACCTCTAATGCAAAGTGGAAGTGAGCGCAGAAAATAATTGCCTTTTTTACAGCCACCTTGATATTTTTAAGGTCAGTTTATGGCTTTTTAACAGCACAATCAATATCAGTTTTCTGCACTTTGCTCACAAAAGGGCTTCAGGGAGTTGTATCAGTCAATTTGAAACCAGTGTTTTTAATTTTTTCTAAGGGCTTCAGGGAGTTGTATCAGTCAATTTGAAACCAGTGTTTTTAATTTTTTTAAGTATTTGCCTAGTTTATGTTGCAGAAATATCTCAAGCGATGTGGTAAAATATTGCAGATGATCAATGATTACACATTGTACTAAAAAGCTGATGTACCTTTTCTTTGCTTCATGCTGGAATCTTAAGTGGCGCAAACAAAGGCTCAATGTGTGGTGGGCTTGTTCATTTTAGCCCACCAGGTGAAAACTGTTTTGACATACAATATCATTATAATAACATCATAGTGATGTAAGCGATGCCCTAAAATAAAGATTGTTGTCTTTTCTGAATTATATCATAATTAAATAATGTCCAATTTATAAAGGACCCAGGAAACAAGATGCAGACAGAAAACAAGTTTTCTGTTTAAGGATTCTGTATTTAGGTATAGCAGTCACAAATTTTACTTGGGCTCTTGTTGGCTACATTTTCTTCACTGTCCACTCATCCATTTAAAAAAAAGTTGTATTGTTGTTTTTAAAGTAATATATAATATATCAAAAATAAACGAATACATAGGCGCAAAAGGCTTTAAACCAAAAGGTTTTTAAGTGAATATTAATTAGGAACAAAAAGCTGCCTGTTTAGGAGAAGGACCCCTGTGCAGTAGCTGAATGATCTGAAGAGTTGTGTAAACATCTCCTTTACAGACCTGAAAGTTCATCCGTCGTGGGCCGTGGCATTCAGGTTGGAGTGATTGAAGTTAATTAACAATAGTTGGGTGAGATTTCCTAATGAGTGCTTATTAATCCTCAAATAAGTGCTCAGAACAACCAGCCTTGATAAAAACACAAAACCTCGTATATTAGAATGTGCTAATGCATGTGGCTAATTTTCAGGGAAAAGCATACATGGACTGTGGACGGATAAAAATGATGCTGCTAACACAAACAAGCAAAATTCTCTGTGAGCCCAGATCTCGTGTTCTTGACACATAATACCAGCAGGCTGAATTTGATCTCTGCCTCACTGTGTCATTTTTGTTTGGAATCCCAGAACAGAGAATCTTTATAGCAATCCTGTCTGCCACACTCCTGACAGAGCAGTGCTAAGCCTTTTACATTTATAGGTGGAAAGAGAATTCTCTGGAACAAAACCTGCCATTCAGGCCAGTGTTTTATATGATTTTACAGGCAGTTGAAAGGTTAGCGCTGTTGGCTATAATACTTCAGAAAAGGTCCTGCTCAACGATAAACAGAATCAAAATTTTATGCTGTGTCAATCTGTTTTTCTTCATCATTTGTCCCTTTTTCAAGTGGGGCTGTAAATGCCAGAACTAGAAAAACATAATTTTGAGCAATGGCTTAAAGTATCCCTCTTAAACATTTCTTTTTTTTGTCAGTATTAATAAAGTGTTAGATGAGAGTCATGAGGTCTTGCATGAACTTCTGTAGTGATGCTGAAGTTGAGGCAAACGTTGAAGCCTGTGAAGCTGACATGCATATGATTGTCACTGGATAAAATGTAAGATTGTGATTGCACCCAACAGAAACATTGATGAAAATGAGTAACTCACAAGTTTACTGCTATTCAGTGTTACTGGGCTACATTCAGTTTATTGTGGACTAAGTCTGATTTTTTTTTCTCCTCAGGTGATATGTGTCACAGGTATGTGCTAACAAATATGAAAATGTTCCACTAACACTAAAAACCACTGTCGTGATGCTGTATTTGACACAATGACACAAAATCTGCTGGCTTAACATTTTAAACCTAATAATATTTTTGTTTTAACTTCTGCTTAAAGTGTTTTTGTGACGTCCACCTTTAACACCTGCATTTACTTTATAATCTAATTTGTACATTACGTGTTAAAATACTTGGGGGACACTGTACATTATAGCTCAAATGTCAAATGTGACATTTGCTTTGATGCTAATGTTAATACTAGCTCATTTGAGCAGAAACTCAGAACTAGGTGCTGTGGTTGTGGTGTAGCCTGTTGTATTACAAAATTGTGTTTCACTTTTGTAGTACAACAGCACAAAAGTTTTAAAATGACTTTAAAAAGACTTAAAATGAAATACATTAAATGGTAACCCAAAAGAAAACCGGAAGCTGGCTAACAAAAGGATATTTCATATCCATTTATTTGCTTATCTGTAGATAGTGTAAATGAGCATTAACCTGAAATGCACAAAGGATGTCCTGGTGATTTTCATGTGTTCTGTTTGAAGGATTATTGGGTGAATTTGTATTGTGGTCTGGGCTGTTCATTGCTCGTTATAAGTAGTGTGCTGACATAATTACATGACCTTCATTATCTCTTCTGTATACTGATATAATCTTTTGGCCTAAGGGTGAGATTCTTATAAAGTGTAGTAAAATTAGAAGCACACCTGTATTTCAGTTTTGTAACAAAAAATTGTTTTCTAAAAGCACTGAAAATGTTCCCCAAGCCTACGACAGCCTGACCTGATTTTAGCCCTGTATCAACTACTGGCAACTTGGTGGTGATGCACTGTGACTTTAAAAGTGCTTTATACTTCAAATGTTTGTGTTGTAAAGTATTTGGAGATAAACAGAATTTCTTGAGTTGTTCTGGGGTTATTCACATTACTGGGGAAATAAATGTGTAATTTATTATTGGGATTAGCTTTAATAAAAAAACTTGCACTTGAGTCATGTTTATCTGTGTATTGTTAAATTTGTGTATTGACCATGTAAATACTATGCTTTGCTGATCTGGTTACCAAATGGTTTATGGAATAAAGGCTTGGCAACTAGATTGATGCCACAGAGATGGTAAAAATATTTTTATTTTACCATATGCCTTTGTAGATTATTATTTCTCAGGATACCAAATAAAACATGAAAATGTCTCTATATATTCTACAATATGTGTTAAGTTTATACACTGTGTGCTTGAAAGGATAACACTATACTAATAGGATAGTCAGCCAACCTTTATTGTGTGTTAAATCGTCCATTGAAATTGTTGAAAAGCACCCGGCATCAAAGCAAATTTAAAAATGCTGGCTAAAGGTAAACTTAGTAAGATTATTATACACGTTGGTACAAATGATGTGCGTCTCCGTCAGTAGATCACTAAAGATAATATTAAAGAGGTGTGTGAAGTTGCTAGTACGGTGTCGGACACTGTAATATGCTCTGGATTTAACAGTTACTTCATTGAGGGCGCGATAGTCTATACCGGGCCCCAAACAAAGAAAAACCTGTGGAGGCTGGGGAGTTGAATTGGCTTATATTGAGGAGGAATTAGCTAAGGGGTTTATATTCCTTCATGGCCTGTGACTCGGGTTGTGACAAGGGAAATATTCTACCCTTAGGGGGTGCTGCACCAGGTATTCTCTTTATGGCGCAGTCCACTGCGTGGTGAGGTGGCAGTTGAGAGGCTTTTGCTTTATTGAACACCTCCATCAGGTCTAAATATTTAGGAGGGATGTTGATCCTAAGGGTTAGATTGGCCTCCTGAGTGGTTGGTAGCTTACTGGGACGATTGACCTGGGATAGACATTGACTGTGACTCTTAGAACCCCACTGAAGTATCTCACCCTCTTTCCAGGAAATGACTGGGTCATGTTGAGGAAGAAAGGGTAGACATAGAATTATTTCGTGATTAGGTGAAGAGGTGACATAGAACTGAATCTCCTCGGCATGAAGAACCCCAATGCATAGTCTGATGCTTTTAGTTAGATGGTTGACTCCCCCCTCTCCTAGAGGACGACCATCTAGCGCCTCCACGGCTATGAAGAAATCACAAGTGCAATATCATTCCTCAGAACAAATTCCTGGGAGATAAAGTTGCCTGCCGCTTCTGAATCAATTAATGCCAGAGTTGAAATGGTTCTGTCACTCATACTTAATTCTATAGGCAAGCGTATGATAGATGAATGTAATTCTGATGTGTTTGTGACACTCACCATGAGTCGTTCAGAGAAGGGACATGATCTTGATATGACCTGGTTTACTGCAGTACAGACAAATGTTTTCTGGATTCAACAAGCTCTCACCTCCTGAGTAAGGTGTGTGTATCCGCGCTGCATGGGTTCAGAGTGAGATGAATTAGCTTGGTTCTGGCGAAGAAACAACCCTGTAGGGCGACGGGCACGGATTAAATTGTCTACTTGGATGGCTAGTTCAATGAATTCTCCCAGGTTTCTCCACTTGTCTCTACAGGCCAGCTCAGACTGAAGCTCAGGATACAAGCCCCTACGGAACAGCAACTTGAGTGTGTCCTCAATACAGTCTGTTTGTGCTGCCAGGGTGCGAAAGGTTAAGGCAAAGTCAGAAGCAGATAGATTTCCCTGGGTAATAGCCAGTAGTTGTTCACCCGGGCTCCTACCTTCTGCCGGGTGTTCGAATACCTCCCTGAAGCGTTGGAGGAAGATATCAAAGGTAGGGAAGATAGACCCATCTGACCTTGCGGCCCAATCCAGAGCTCTTCCCGTCAATAGAAAGCACACAAATGCTATTCGACTTGAATCGGTAGGGTACAAGGAGGGTTGTTGGTTTTCAAATAGTTTGCAGTATTTAATAGAGTAAATGAACAGGCGGGGTAAAACACAGCAAACAGATATGGTAGAGGCAAAACAGAGAGAGTAATAGTTAAACAGGCACAGGTCAGGGAAGGCAGCAAACAATCAAACCGGTAAGAACAATCCAAGACTGGCAGCAAACAATCAAAGGCGAGTAAGCGATCCAATAAACAAGGCAGGCAGCAAACAATCAAGAAACGAGAACAGTCCAGAATCATACACAGAAACACAAATATTAAATATAACAGTAGGGGGGGGGAGCTCAGAAATGATGCACAAGGCAAATCAAGACTTTACAATTAAGTGTTTGAATCCAGCCTAAATGGGGTGTGGTTGATCAGGTGGCAGGTGGCAAACAGGAAGTTGTCAGATCCAGGTATGCGGTATTGTGGGTAATGTAGTTCGGTGGATTCCGTGTTAATATTCAGGAGACGGTTCCCTCTGGTGGTGCGGTGAAGGTGGTAATGGAGTCTCCTCCGTAACATGTTATTAATACTACTAATATTTGACTAACTGGGGCCCAGATCAGGAAGCAAACAGACTGGCTTAACCAACTGTCTGCTAGCTGTCACATGTCACAGATATCATAATTTACAACACACAGAATCACCTAAATATCATAAAAAGACTGTGTCTGTCCCCTAGACTTGTAAATACAAAAACCCTGTAAACAATTAAATGGCAATTTAACTAATGTTAAACTAATTAAAAAAACAGATAATACAGACAACAATTAAAAAATCTTGCTTAACAGAATATTAGATCTCTACAAAAAGCGCTTTTTGTTATTGATATGATTACAGATCATAACCTAGAAACATGGATAAAACGAGATGGTTACATTACATTAAATGAGTCTATACCCCAAAATTACTATTATAAGCATGAACCTAATCTAAAAGGCAAAGGGGGAAGTGTTGCTGCACTTTATAGTAATACTTTGTTACCTAGAGATCTGATTTCAGATACTCTTTTGAAGATCAACTGTTTTAAAGTAATGATGCTCAATATAACTTTATCTGGTGTAAATAATAAACAGAAGTAGTATTGGATCAAGTCTCAGATCAAGTCTTAATTGTTGGTGATTTTACATCCATGTGGATAATAAAAAAGATGCATTGGGGTTGGCTTTCAAATACATTTTAAACTCTATCTGTGTCTCACAACACATTTCAGGACCCACTTATTGTTGTACAATGGTGTAAATGTTGATGACATTAATATTCTGCACCAGAGCAGACATTTCAGATCTTTATTTAGTGTTCTGTTTAATACATCTACCTATGGTTGCAAAATCAGCTCCTTGCTACAAATACGGTTATAACTTCTGCCACTCAAGATTGTTTTATCAGCAATCTACCTGACCTATCTCAATTTCTTAAAATAATGTTAACTCTCATCTCCAACACCTTAGACAAAGTTGCTCCTCTACGGTTGAAAAAGATAAAGGACAGCAGCCCAATGCCATAGTATAATGAGCATCCTAAAAGCAGCAGCCCGGAAAATGGAGCCTAATTTAAAGCAAACAGAACTAAAGGTGCAGCATCTAAAGAAAGTGTTTCAAACTACAGAAAGGTCTTAAAAAGCTCCATATCTGCCTACTTTTCAAGTCTTTTAGAAGAAAATAATAATAATAATAATTTTATTTTTGTATAGCACTTTTAATACATAAATGCAATCAAAGTGCTTCACAGGCATGAAACAAACATAAAAACATGAAAACAAAGAAAATCAAAAGAAAATGTAAAAATAAAACAATTACATAAATACACAGAAAAAAGAAAAAAGTATAAGCAATCTAAGCATTAAAAGTCAAATAAAAACATGCAAATTGCACACACTTCACAAGCTATTATGCTCATAAGCAACTTTAAAGAGGTATGTCTTAACACGCTTTTTAAAGACATGGATACTAGTGGACTCTCTAACTTCATTTGGAAGAAAGTTCCAAATTTTTGGAGCATAGTGACTAAAAGAAGTCCCGCCAGATCGCTTGAGATTTACTGTGTAATATGTTAAAAGTCCAGCACTAGAGGACCGTAACATTCGGTTAG
>JAZGTJ010016875.1:0-12397 GCA_036877575.1 Botia almorhae
GGACGACCTCCTGAACAAAGAAGGCCAATCAAATGAATGAATTAACATCATTTTACCGCCTGCAGTTTGGACCAGTCACGTCTGGAGTCTCTAATGTGCTGCTTTGAGGGCAGTTCACTCCAAAAAAACCCAAATCAAAAAAATGAAACACACCAACAGTCAAACATGCCAACCAAACAACGGCCCTACCATTTTGAGGATAGCACTGGAAACCATCTCCATGGAAACCGGGTTGGCACTGGCATTGGAAAGATCCTGGAGTGTTGTAACATGAGGCTTGGGCGTGGCACGGCTGGTCTCGACACTCGTCCACATCTGCACGCACGAAGAACGAGTCATTTTGTGAGTCAACAAATGCAACACAACATCCTCACAAATTCAATTATAACTCCACACTAAACATGAACCACATTCCTCAGGATGTTAGCCCGAGTCATTCTGTCCTTCCCACAATCCTCAGCTGAGGACACGAGAGCGCCAAACAGGAAGGAGAAGAGTTAACTATCTTCTGACCCCCTTGTGCTCTTCAGCTGCGAGGCTCCTACGCACATTCCCCAAATGAAGACATTGGGTCATTGTTTCAAAATATCCCCCCTTCCCAAAGCGTTTCTAGTTACCCCTGCCTCTCTCCACACCAAGAGAACGAGTCTGGGCTTTTGCCAATATTTATCCTCTGCAACACTTCACATCCCACTGACAAAACACAACTGGGCTTGAGTCACGCACATTAACTGCTGATCAGGGTACAGTACAGTTTCAGCAGATCTTATAGATAAACTCAATGGCTACAGTATGTTCAGAATGAAATTTACAAGATGTTGCAGTTCTATTAATATGCATGTGGGGAAAGCGTAATGCTCAATATATCCACTCAAGCAAATGAATCCCCGCCAACAATCGTCCATCGCTAAACACTAATGATTCTTAGGGGCTCTGTACAGAGTGTCGCAAAGTTCTTTCAAAAACATTCTTGCGGCAACGTTAGTAAAACGCTTTTGTACATTATACATCATATATATCAAAAATGTTGTTCTTAAGTTGCTAGGAAAATGTTTAAAAAACATTACAGAAGTGAAAACCTGTTTGCATAAAAAAAATTCTTATCACCAAAAACAGGACGTTTTCAACATTCCTATGACTTTTGAAATAACTTGTAACATTTATGTTACTTAATAGAAACATTAAGGAAACATTCTCACAACTTAAAATTGTTTGCTGGGTAGAACATGGTGACCTCTGAAGGTCATGGGCTCGAATCTCAGGGAGCACAAATACCAATCAAACGCAAACCTTGAACACACCGACAGTCTCTGCGGATTAAAGTGTCTCTCCGATGGGTAAACGGAAAGAACTCTGAATGACAAACATGAACATCTCGAGGGGTCATGCAGAGGTCACGAGGAACTCTCTTACCCTGACATGTCCGTCCATCAAAGCCGAACTCAAATCCGCCTTCACACAGACAGCGATGGCTTCCGGGCAGGTTCACGCACTGGGAGTGAGCGCTGCAGGAGCTCAGACCTTCTGTACACTCGTCCACATCTACAATCAGAAGGAGAGTTCTTCATCACAAGCCGTACACATGTGCGAGGTGTTGTGGTGTGTGTCAAACATCACTTCAGGTGCTGGAGAGACAAACCATGCCCTGAGATCCTGACATGTGTGATGACAAAGACACAGCGGGGGTCTCGTGAGAACGGGCCTGGGGCTTCGGGCGGGTTAGGGGCCGGTCAGCAGGGGTCCTGGTTTTGATCATGGCTAATTACAGGGAGGGTGAAGAACCCACAACCCCCTACCACCCCCCGCCCCCCCTTCTTGATTATTCTCTGCTCTCTTTTCTTGACCCTCTTTATTATCTACTCGCTCTAGAGTGAAGAGTTGAGACAGGTAATGAAAATATCTTCTAATAAGAACTTAAACAGACACATAATCAGACACAGATGCTGCCCTCAACCGCATCAGGAGTTCCGAATCATTTTAGTGACAGTCATCGTTTTTGAGTCATCAGATGTCTTGTGTGTTTTGTATTGGAACTTGGAAGTATTTTGTCTTATTTGTTATAAGTCACTGTTATTTGTATACCTCGTTTCTTAGCAGCTTTACAAAAAAAAATCATACTGTAGTGTATTATGACATTCTGTTTTTTAAGCTGCAGTCCATGACTTTTTCCTTAAAAATAAACAAAAATCAGTTATTGTGCAAGTACAACAAAGTGGAAGAGATGAGTGTTCGTTTCTTTACTTTACTGCGATTCAAAACAGTAAGTTGATAATAGTGATTTATACTTTAAGCTGTCAGTTCAGATTTCACGGGAAATGTCAGTTTAACTGTCATGTCAGTAAAAAGAAGAAGCTATTATATCATGTTCATGTCCGTGTGCTGACAATGATGAAGCGTTTTATACAGCAGCTGTTCAGAATTTAAACGCATCCACGTAAAGAATATAATTCTGCGAGTACTCAGCTTTACTAGCTCAAGTTTGAGCAGAGCTTACAGACCTCTGAAACGAGGTGATCAAAGAACACACACCTCTGTGCGATGACGTCACCTCTGTTGGGCATGAGGTGTGATTTTCTCTCCTTCAAACAAGGAAGTATCGGTTGGCCTAACCCCCTCCCAATCCCACCCCACCCAAAACAAACAGCTGAGGATGTGGTCACTTCCTGTGTGTCTCAGACCGACGGCCACAGCGATGTGTCGGCGCTTACAAACGCTCCCCAGACGCACCACAGCCCTACAGATCTGCCACAATCCATCTAAACAGTGTGTAGTCTTTCGCTCTTCGCTCGTGTTTCGCGTTGTGCGGCTCAGTAACCGCGGGAGGGAGAAGATGAGAGACATCAGAGCAGGAAAAGACCCTGGGTTTCCTCCACTTTGTGTCTGAGTCAACGGATAACAAACGGCTGTCGTGCTAATGTACGGTGGTGATGACCCCACTTCTGCACTGATTACAATGTTGATGTTATGCAGATGTAGGGCTGTGATGAAGGTATTTAGGGTTGGGTAATTCCCCGGGCGAGGGGGGCAATTCCTAAAGTACTCCAGATCCTCGACAGATTAAACACAGTGTCAAGCACCAGGACTTGAATTTACAGTTCAAGTGTGTGGCTTCGTGGTAATATAAAGATATTTACATTTGAAATGTAGCGGTAACTTACCGTAACAGTTGCGGCCGTCTCCTCTGTATCCCGTGGCGCACTGGCAGGTGAATAGCTGGCCGTCGGCCGGCACGCACTGCGCGGTTGTGTCACAGTCATGCGCTCCAGTGTAACAGGGGTTTAAATGTTCTGGTTCTCCAGCTGTAAACAAAAACATCTTCTCTGAAACTCTAATGGAGACATTTGTGAGATTTCAGGGTCTTTTTCTCAGGAGAAATATCTGACACACAGGAGACTTAAGCAAACATTTCCATTTGCTCTCTATTTAATCTCATTGCTTTCCAGGAGAAATAATTGAGATGTTAAAGAGATCTCATCTGTGACTTCTTTCCTGTGTGTCTCTGCATACGTGATCTTGTGTTGTCTATTAAGGAGCCTAAAATGAGCTTTCCAGACCAGTCACTCAAAATTACATAAAGCAACATGAGACACTTTTAGAAGAGAAGAACAGATCTTAACAATTGATGGCCACTTTATTTTTTGTCCCTTTGGGTTCTGGAGGTATATTTTTTCATTCTTTTACTCCGACATCTTTAATTAAGTACTCAACCACAAATGATGGAAACAAAAATCAAGCCCACGCTGTGCTGACGCCCACCCTCCTCTCCCCGTTCTCCAAAAACTCAACTCTGGTGTGGAGTTTTATAAATGCCATTTCCGCTTTCAAACCTTTTCTAATGAACTGGGAATGGGAGGTAAATCTCCCATTATAGCTGCCAGTTTAAAAACAAACGCAGTAATTGCAGTGCTGTATATTCTGGATTCCGGTCATCTTTACCGCAGCGGGGAACACGCTCTGAAAATCTGACTCACAGACGCATGTTTCTGTGAGTCACTCCAGCTGTCATAGAACCCCTGACCAAAACCGCTTCACAAACACAACACAAGCCATCATCAGCACCAGACATGATCTTATACTGATGCTATAGAACCGCAGACGGCTTATAGACGGTGAGTAATGCGCGTGCTGTCCCCTCATTCAGATGTAAACATACGGAAAGGTGTGAACACAGTGCTTCAGTTCTTCCTCAAATGACCTTGAGGGTCAAAACACTTGACCTGGAAAACACCATTGAAAGAGTCGTAAAACAGCGGGTGGCTCACACCAGCACCATTAACAGATCCATCTAGCATACTGTATTAGTGACATCACAGACTGTCACCCAGGCTTCATTGTGCTGCGGCACCATGCATACTAAAAACCATGAGGGATCCATTGACGGGACCCTCGGGCGTGCCGACTGCCTTCACCCCACCAAACGTCTACTCATCACACATTAAAAACAGCTTGATTTCCTCACCCCGGGCTGGGGACCAATTTGGCCAATTATTAAAGGCAGACAGGAAGACCTTTGTTTGTTTGAGTGAGAGAGAGAGAGACGCTCCCCTTTCAAGTGACTCCACAGGGGAGGGGGAAAGTGGAGGACAACCGTTGCCAAAATTGGTAGGTAGGGGGTCCCTGGTTCTTTTTAACTTGGTGCTAATTAAAGGGACAGCGACAGACCGATGGGGTGGAGCTTAGGTAAAGACAAGACTTTGAGGGTAACGAGCGAGGCTGATGAACCAGGTGGGAAACTGTCGTCACGCGCAGAAGTGTAGATCACACAATAAACACTGAAAGTGTGTGTGTGTGTGTAGTGACAAAATCTGCTCGTTAATGTAGTGAAACCAACTTGTGAAGACATTTAAAGTGGCTCTGACTAGTTAGGAAGGCCCATAAATGTACTGAAACGCATACTACAAATTCCACCCATTATCTGTGTGGCAAATACAGACTAAACACAGTTCTGAACATTAAACAGCTGCTTTAGACCTCATCAGTCCCTCAGCATCTAAGACTTTACAATAACAGCTGATCAGACATAACTATGAGGTTATGTTAATAATAGCTTCTATACGACTCTATTTCTGTAGAATAGTGTTTGTGCTGTACATCACGCACTCACATACACCAGCGTGACTCTAATCTGATATCCTCATTTCAGCTGATGACCGCTGGCCTAATTAAATGTCTGAATGTGAATCTGGTCAAACACCCCGGACAGACAGTGACAGCTGTGTTTTCTGCCTCCGGCGGGGAGTTTAACGGATCTCTTGGGGTACAGAGATTCCGGGGTGTTCTTAATTTCCCACAACATCACTCTGTAACTATTTCTCCATGTGTATGACAAAACAAAACAACAACAGCTGGAGAACACTGTACACACATGCTCGAATGCAATACATACTCTGTCTTTGTAATTTGTATAGAACCTCTCATATTGCTGCCATTTTAGGATGAATCCCCACATTGTTTTCTTACTTCTGTAAGACACTTGGGCTATTGACTATAAATGTAAATCTCAAGTCTTAACCAGTTAACTTTTGACTATTGGTGGATCTGCCCAAGATCTGCCTACCTACACAGAGACAGTGTCTGATTGACATGTGATATAACCAATCACAGTTTACGTCTTTGTGACTCAAAGTTACAGCCAGGTAAAAAAGCTCACTTTTAACCAGTACATTTTTTAAATGTTGAGGAACGAGAATTCAACGCAGTAATGTTCTGTCACCTCCTATGAATTTTCCTTCCTAAAACCCACTGCAAGAAAAAACAAGGTCACATCAGGTTTTGACGACGGAGTCATGCGATGCAAGAGTCCTTAAGAAAACTGGATACGCTACGTTTTTATTCTGCTTCCAAACTAGATACGAAACAGCTGGAGTTGTGCTCATCCCAGGAGCACTTATCATCTTAAAGTCAACATCTACAGCGACAGCCGGAAAATACATGAAGACATAAACCGCAAAGCTGTCCCATTAAAACCCTCACGAGAAAAACACTGCCTTACAAGGGCATCAATCCATAGGTTAAAATAGAAACCTTTGATTTATTCCATAAGGGAATTTACGAAACACGCCTCCACCACACACACACACACACACAAAGATCCGTAAAACACTACAAGCCCAACGCTGGTGTCACAGATGTGGTTCATTTTAAGCGCAGTCCCCTCTCTCCAGCCCTTGGATCTGCTCACTAATGCCGGGCCGGGGCAGAAAGCAACAGGTGGCTCTGTGGCTCTCACATTTGCATGATGGGAAGGCAGTTGAACTTGAGCCAAATGTCCGGCGTGAAAGCCAGACTTCTCACCGCCGCGTCTATCAGCGAGTTAATAACGAAACTATTTCAAAAATGAGGGTCCGTCTAAACGAAGGAAGAGGCCATGAACAAGGGGGCATACAGTGTGGAACGAGCTGGTTTCCACTTAAATAAACAGGTTATAGTGGACTTTGCACAAAAATCAGTGAAGAAAATGTATGAAACCAAAACAAACAACAGATGTGCGTTTTCACATTTTAAACTGTTAACACAGTGTAATCCTGTGTTCTGTTCCCCATTTCACACGGCTCCTATTTTACTACAGTAATTCCCCAGCTAACAACGTCTTTTGATAACTTGAGAACTTTGAGAGAACATTAGCCAACGTTCTAAGAACGCTCCTTGTTAGCTGGGTCAGGGTTAAAACCGGTTATAGCTTTTCTCTTGTCTTATCTTTTCCTCAAATGTCCTAAAAATACTAATCAGTCAGATGCTAGTTAGGTAGTTAACCAGCCTGTTGGAGACACCAGCACCCAGAACACAACATATACCAGCATCAACCAGCAATGCTGGTGTTCCCAGCAGGATCTTCAAACAGTGGCTGTGTGGAAACCCACCTCCGACTGGGCCAATCTTATTGGTGATGGCGTATCGAAGGATGCGCTCCTCTTTAACGAACATCACAAAGATGCGCTCCATCCACAACTCCTGCGTCTCGACTCGGCTGCGGGGCCCATGACTGCAGTCTCTGTACGTGATGTTCTGTTTGACCTGGAGAGAGAAGGTCTCAGCTCCATTCTCTGCTGACACGACTGTAAACTCACGTCTTGACGTGGAGGTAATCACTGTAAACACAGAACAAGTGGAAGAGAAACAAATTCACATTCAAATCCTCACAGAACTTGATTGTTATTCTGTCTCTTAGTAGACCACGACCTGAAAAAGCTTTAGTTTAAGGTGCATTACAATCAGACAGGGGTAATATGAAAGGAAATACCACAGACAGTCGAGGGTAGACAGTGTTTTCATTTTCAAGTTTTTTTTATACCTCAGAAATTTATCCACCAACAGCCAGTTGACAAAGTATTGAGATGAATTTATAATTCTGTTATGATTCCATATATCTGAACATCCATCGATGAGAAAAGTACTGTTCAATATCATTTTTTTTAAAAATAAAACTCAAACTGTGCTCAAGTTTGCCCAGCTACCATAAATATTCCAGATGCTAAAAAGGGATCATTATTTCTCTCAGGCAGAGATGGACTTACATGAAGGATAATACTGGTAGGTGTCTTTAAATGGTTCAATCTGGACTGTGGAACCAGGAGGAATGAAAGGAATGCTGCCGTCTAAATGCGTGTCCACCCTGAGGTAATTCTGATCGTCCAAACCCACGGCCGTCTGGACGATGCCGAGACGCTGGTTACCGGGAGAGAAGGTAACATCGACTCGGCGAGTGAATTCTGCACCTGTGAGACATGTTTAAAAGCTGTAATTCGTAACTTTTGAAAAACAACACAGAACAAAAATCAGTTGTTGAGCAAGTATACGAGAGATCGGTGTTCAACACGATCTCCTTAACCTAAAGCAATTCACAACATTTATAATAGTTTGATAACAATGATTTAGAATTGGAGCTTTCAGGTCTGTTTTCCAGGAAATGTCAGTTTGGCTTTATTTGACCTCAATATACGTAAGGTGAAAGTATGTAAAGTAACCTGCAGTTTTATTTTTCAAACAGAGAGGGCGACAGAGAGGCAAACGTTTTGCAGCTTTAATCTTAGCGCTGTAGCTCGCTAATTTATCTGCACACTAATTTTAAGCTGCAAATAAGATCCAGATGGGAGTTATGAACCTTATAATGGTGCATGATAAACATTTGGGGTTTTTCCAGAAAGAAAACGAAAATATCTTCTTCATACAAAGTGAAAACATGAAACACCTGAGTTAAATTAGGGTAAGGGATTGAAATCAGCCCATCGCACCCCTCAGGAACTGCTGTGGGACTCTATTAGTGAGAACAAATACTCTCTCGGCAGGAGGCCATATTTTGAACAAACATGAACGACATGAAAGGGGAAGAAGATGAGATCAAGGCAGCCTCACCAGTGATACTGAAACCATTAAGGCTGTTGGGCAGCTCCAGGGCAAACAGCCAGCCGAACAGCTCTCCGATGGGGGCCACGGGCATGAGGGCCCAGCCGATGGGCTCAGGGACCTCACTGATCGCAGTGTACGCCCGTCCGTCACCCACCACGATGTAAGCATGCAGGTCGATGCTGTCCAGCTGCACTGGAGTGCCGCCCACCGACACGCTCCCTCTGACCTTTCCGTTCACACGATGAGGTGCACCTGATGTTACGAAGACAAAGTTATCCGTTAGACTGAATGCTCTTTACCGTTATGTGTGGAAAGCTATTTAACTCACTAAATTAAAGAAAACTCATTGAAATCTAATCTCGCGGTGGAAATAAAGATTGAATAAAAGTGTATAAATTGCATGTTTAGGTCTTGCAGAATATCTTTCTACTTTTTACTTATTGTTTTTTTTCCACAGGCTGGCCAGTGCACAACAACAAGTTGTAACTCTGTAAAAGAAATCCGGGAGTAAATCTTATAGCTTTTAATTATTATATATCTGTTATGCGAGCTGCTTTTATGGGGACCCCGAACACTATATGTTGCGCTGTATTAAAAAAAAGCAAATTTTCTTACAAATATCTTGTGGTGTTTCGAGGTAAAAATGCCATCTCGGTTTGGAATGTTGAGCAAATGCTGAAGGAACATTTTTTTGGGTGACTGTTTCTTTAATTTGTTAACTGCTCTCATGGGCTACTGATAGTCTAGTAACTCTGAGTGTTTCTGACTAACACAGAGAGAAGAGCACGGCTGTTCTGACAGGAATCAGTAGTGCCAGGTTCTCTCTCTCTCTCTCTCGCTCTCTCTCTCTGCAAGCACACAAAGCTCTCACTGTACACATGCATATCTAACAGCTGATGGAAGCTTTTCCACCCAGTATTTTCTCTCAGACACAAACGTCTGTCATTCAGTACGGCCCAGCCAGACGTTTACCCTCTGGAGGGGGGGGGGTCGAGTTTTCTTTCACAAACAGGCTTAGAATGAATCTTCACAGGTACATTTGAGCCGATCACGGCCAATGTGATGTCTTCAAAACACAGAAGTACTCAACACTGAACTCTCATAAGAGCTGCTGAATGATTCACGAGGGAACTCCTTTCAATAACCAAATATTTCCACCATAAAACCTCCTACAACATCGGCAGCCACAGGTATTAAGCAAACAGACTGTGGAATTAGCTGTGGCTAGCGCACCACAGCAAGTTAACAGGAATGTTCACCAATTACACACAATTAGCGGCTGCTCGGCACGCAAATGCTTCGGTGAGTAAAAGTCGAGGTAAGACGCGGCTACATCAGCGTGCTGATCTGACAGGAAATAACGACATACCTCACCAGTAGAAAATGCGTGTGCCAAATTACAATTTTATCTTTAAATTCCTTTCCATAAAGAATAACATAATCCCTAAAAATACTTTGTTGGACGTGGAAACCCAGCCAACAGGGAACGTTCTTCTAACATTGGCTAACATTCTCTAAATGTTCTTTCAATGTTATCAAAAAATGCTCTTGCAATAACGTTAGAAGAACTTTTTTTGATGTTATATATCATATATATCAAACACGTTTGTCTTAACTTGTTAGTGGAACGTTGTATAACTTTTATACATTTTAAACGAGCTCATTTTTCACGTGTGGCTTTCACAAGAGCTCTTTTTACAACATACCCATCGCGGTCTTACCGTTTGGCAGGCAGTGACGACCATTGCCGTAGAATCCAGAGTTACAGTGACAGCAGAAGCCAGTGGGATAGTCCGTACAGTGTGCGCTCTGACTGCACTGCGTCTGGAAGCGTTCACAGGTCTCCTTATTATCCGTGGAATACTGGATCACTGCAGGAATCATACAATGAAGAAATGATAGAACAAAGAAATTGGTTACTAAACAGGAAGTAGACCGGGGGTTGTTTAGGTAAATAATTGCAATTTTGTGGTCCCTGGAATAAACCCCAACTCCAATTAAACTCAGTCAACGTTCCCCTCATCTTACTTTTGATTTACAATTTATAAGTTTATAATAATAATTTAGAATTTGAGCTGTCGGGTCTGATTACCTGGGAAATGTCAGTTTGGCTTCATATGACTTCAACATGTTTTATGTACAAAAGTTACAGATTGCAGCTTTAGTAACGTTTTTCATCTCCGCTTTCTTGTAAGGCAATTCTTAGACACAAAAACATTTGCCGGGAGCATAAATGTAAGAGAAAGCTTGTTCCAATTACCCACAGTGATGAAACATAAGAAAGCCAGCTGAAGGACACAACACTGACAGACAGACACAGTCGAGACTGGCCTTGAATTAGAAAGAGATTCTTGACACTTCAAGGTTTATTTGAAAGGAGTGTAGAAAGAGGCCAGTGAGCAGATGTCATGATGTTGAACATGAACCAGTTTAAAACATTCATCTGACGCTCATATTCTGCATCAGTTCCTGTAGCTAAATTGATAGAGCATGATGCTAGCTGCACTTAGATCATGGGTTCCATTCCTGGAGAACAAACACACTGAGAAAACAAATACCTAGAACAAAATAACAACAAAAATTACTATAAATGTATACAAATGTATATTTATACATTTGACACACACTTTTATCCTAAACGACTCGCAGTGCATTCGAGCAATACATTTGACCAGCATGTGTGTTGCATGGGAATCAAACCCACGATCTTTGGAGCTGCTAACGCAATGCTCTACCAGTTGAGCTACAGGAACACAAATGCATCGATAAACCCACATCACATGATCGTTAGCGTTAAATCGTTACCTCCAGTATCAAAGTTGACTTTCTCCTCGACACTGAAGACCTGCCCATCAGAGGTGTGTGGTGGAACGTCCTTCACGCGGTTCGGGTACACATGCAGGATGGCGTGTTTCGGGTACGGCCGCTGCGGCAGGGTCTCATCCTCCGAGGGGAGATGACGAGGTTCTGGCTGAGGAAACTCCTCTCCTGGACCGGATACTGTAGGCTCAAGAGGAGCATTATCGAGGGATGTCTGCTGGTTGAGACCTTCCAATAAAGAGGAGTCGTGCTCGGGCTCAAAAAACCCTGTTGTGGTGGAATCCTGGAAGTCTGGATCTATAGGGTATTCTTCCTCATCAGGATCTGTGTAATCTTCATCGGTGAACTCGGCATTCAGAACCGACGGAGCTTCGGTTAAAACAGCTTCATGCTGTGGAGGAGCAACGTTCTGGAAGGAATATCTGTTTCCAATGTGAAAGAGCCAAACTCCCGGCACGCCTGTGTTTCCCTTCCTAAAGATTTACATTAGGAGAGAAATATATTTTAAAGCTGGGAATGTTGTAGCTATTGAATAAACTTCAGTATAAAATATTGTAATTACTATTAAAATATGGTGCGGTGATGCAATTAGACAATTAGTGAGATTGTTTTTACTACACTACATTACAACTGCACACAACCATTTTCATGGCCTAAGTCTGTGAGAAACATCTAGATTAGACTATAAACTGCACCTTGTTAAACACTGTTGTAATATATTTTTTATTCCCAAATGTTTTGACCAAATTATAAATTAGATCAAATGGGGAAATTTACAAGTATGTATTTACAAGTGTTTACGAGTTTTCGTATTCGTTTCAAAACATTTGAACTATAATTCCACTTTGTTTAAATTCTCTTAAGTTACTACAGCACACCTAATGGCTCTGTTAGTAAAGCTACAGTCTGGTTAACTTACTGATAAAGGTTCTTGACAGACTGCTCATTGTTACTGGTGACGCTGTAGTATGGACCCTCTGTTCGCGAGATGAATAAATAGGACACCTCCCCTCGGCTGAAGCCCACACGAGCTGGAAGCTCTATTTCAACATTGTAAGATTCTTTGGGTCGTGTTCCAAAAAACTGCAATCCATCCTCTGGATAAAGGAAGACAGCATATGTGTCCTTGTCATCGTATGCGATAACCACTTGGAACGTGTTCACCTAGACAAAAGAGGACAAGACCATTACTTTGGGTTTCTGTTACCCAGAATTCTGCTCAGCACTGCAG
>JAZGTJ010016877.1:0-12395 GCA_036877575.1 Botia almorhae
CTCCCTGAATGTACCATGCGTTGAGGTAAGAAAATACTATAGTTTATTTCTACTATAGTGTCACTTATGGATGTTTAGGTGTCATACTAATAGTAAGTACTAAATACTAAGTGTCACTTATTGATGTTTATAGATTGGCTTTATTCGTGGTTGTTTGCTTGTATTAATTAGTTGCATGTGGCACATTCTTTTATGCGGTTTAAGATGCGCAAACGCAAAACAGTGGGGTATGTTGTTCTTTGAAGTGGACAGAATTTCCCACGTGTTTTGCATTTCTTCACAGTTTAATAGATACCTGTTACAATGTCAGTGCGACTGGGTTCAGCAACTTGTTGAGTGTTTGTGGGCTGTAACGTGAATAAGATTTAAAACAACTGAGCTGGCGAGTCTGTTAATCCGGATTTATGCATTTTTTCAAGGGAACTGGTTTGTTGTTTATTAGTCGATGTTTGTGCGTGTATTCTGTGCGTGTATTCTGTGTCTTCACCACGGCATTATGCTACTTTACGAAAGCTATTTTTCTCCTCTTTACAATGTCACTTGAATTCAGGATAGCAGTTGTTGACACAAAGCCATGCTCAGTGCAATTCAGATGCGGCAGCAAAAAGTAATTGTTAAGCTTTTCTTGCATCAAGTGGATTCCTAACAGCCCCAGGAACGGTGTCCTGGTGTAATATTTTCTATAAATATGTTTTCACTTATGATTTTTCTCCTCTATTCTCCCTTTGGCTTTCTTTAGGACTTCAACAGGCCCAAATCCTAGCTATCATGTGAAGGCTTTGGCCACCTCGTTGACATTGTGCTATTAAGATGCGCTGCCATACCCAAGGCACTGGACTGTAAAAATGTCACCACAGGCATGACCGTCATTACTTATTTAAGATCTCTACACCACGAGGCACCATCGCCACCAAAAACGTGCTTGCTTCTTGGGCACAAACGTGTTATGTTATTACTATACACCCTAGACTTTTATGCCTCCCTGAGCCTGGTTGCCACTCAGGGCATTTTACCCAGTCTCGAGGACATAGGGGCATATAAACCAGTCAGCACCATGCCGACAAGGTCCACGTCTGGCATCCCAGAGTAAGGTACTTTCAGCTAAGCTGTGCAGGTACAGGAGGACCTTCTGACCTGCGCACAAAAGTTCTGCATCCAGGAGTGTCCGTATGGTTCCTCTACACCAGACTACACTAACCTCCTTGCCCTGAATGGTTATGGACAGGACCCCCTGCTGGAATCTTGGGTACAGAGAGCTCATTTACTCAAACAGTATGGCTGAAACTCAATGAAGACACTGTAATGTAAGTAGAAGCATCCAGAATTTTCTCAAGAAGGTTAGTAAAGCAGTTTTTCTGTCACTTAGGAGGTGAATATCTAACTAGATAGATCAGTTTCAACACCTGCTCTTCTAAGTGACTTAAAACCCTGTTGTATGATCCTAAATGATGTGAACCAGATATGGATTGGCTTGGCCTTTGTGCAAGTTGGTCTTACACAAAACAGGTTTTCCTTTGTGGTTGATCCTCAGCAGTTTGTTGTTCTTGCCACATTGTCAGACATTTACTTCATTTTATCTTCACTTTTGAAACCGTGTTGGTACATGGAACACATTCTGTGAGGAGTCCTGCCAAGTTGGAAAAAGCTGTGAGCCGTGTTTGCTCCGGCAAGACCAGCCGTGGCCAGTTTTAGATCAATGAAATGAAAAGTTTCAACTCAAAGGCCGCTTTGTTTTTTCACAGCACAGAAAATCATATAGTTGAAATGGGTGATGGCATGAAAGGATTGAGTCAGAGAGGCTCCAGAAGAAGAACAGCAGTTCAGCATTTTATATCAAGTGCAGAGCATGAAAAAAGGGGAACAAAGCCACCAAGTGTAGTGTTGAAAAATAAATAAGTGACTCAATGTCGTGGTGGCAATTCTGTCCTCATAACAGCGAGAGGCAGTCGATGGGTGTGCGTGTTTGTTCTTAGTGAATTAATAGGCCTGCTGTGTTTAATACCTGCCTAAGATCCCCTTGGTAATATGACATAAAAATATACATCAGTCCGGCTTAGTTTTTTGGAACACTTGGCTTACTAGACATATTGAATGCTAAAATGTTGCTTTCCCTGGAGAAGCCTGGCCTAATTGCAAGTGGAGCAGGCGGGGAAGCTTGGCTGTAGGTGGGATGTTTTTGAGTCCAGCCAGGCGCAACCCGAGTACAAATGCTTTATGATTTATTGAATGTGGTGGCCTGTGTTTATAAATGCTGCCGTTTCCTGTAAAACGCCTATAATGGCGTTTCATATGACAGCATATGGGGGTGTTTTCAAATAACAAGAAAAGGCAAATGGAAAATATTGATACAACATGCATAAATGTCAGTGTGATGTTCATTTTAGATGGGAAGAAATTTACCAGTAAAAGAGGGCTGTTGAATTTTCATAGCTGATCTTTTTAAAGCAGTATTGATTGTTCGCTAATGTCTCTTGCCGTTGTCAGTAAGATAATGTGGAATGCTTGTATTGTCTCGTATCTATTTTAAATATGGACCTGTGTTATATGTCTGTTTAGCATCTGTTGTGCCTCAGTTGCTCTCAGTCAAACAGTAATGTTTATTTTCCTCATGTATAGGATATTGATTAGGAGGAGCGCTGTGGACAGGCTGGTGCTCCTGCTGACAGTTTCGAAGGAGAATGTTCAGGTTCACTGTGGCACTCAGAGCAGACAAACTCGTTCCATAAGCATGAAGATGGCAGGTCACATTAGCACAGGCCAGTGGACGGACACAGCTTTGCAGATGCGCTGCATGTTTTGGTTCTGCTGTTCTTTTTGTGGTTGTTTACGTGTCACACTTCTGCCATTCAAGACAATGTGAAATAGCATTTGCAACACATTTAACTTGAATCAACCGGAGTATGAAATGGGAAAATGGTGGGACTTGTTTTTATCCGTCATGTCAGCATTTGATTGGATCACTATTAAATAGCTGCAATATTATTGGTGAGTAATTTGTGATATAAAGACTTCGAACAACTCATACTAGCTGAATAGTGTTCATATAACCTAACTGAACTGGGAGTGCATGGTGTTTGCCACTCCAAGGTCATGGGTTCGATTCGTAGGGAACACAAATACTGATAAAATGTATACATTGAATGCACTGTAAGTTACTGGGGGTGTCAAATTTTAAAATGCAAATGAATATCACATATTCATTTGCCTGATGCGTTTATGGTGATGAATAGCTTGATTCACTGCAGTAGAAATCACATAGTGTAATCATCTTGGTCAGGTGTCATGTAGAAGCTGCTTGGGCAACACTAAATCACCCTCCATTCATATTTCAGGTAATTAGCTGCTGGAAAATATTGATATTAATATTGTGTCGGGAGAACCCACAGCAGGTTCACACTGAACCCGTGTCACAACAGATTTCCACTTTGGACAAGATGCATGAATAGATGGTGTTAATTATAGTGGTAAACATCTGCTTTCCTGCAGCTGCGAGGGCAGGAAGGGGGAAGAGAGTGGGTCAGCCCCACACGCACCCTGCGCTGAATACATATCATAACACACCAACCAGACACACACTCGCAGTCCTAATTCATTCCTGACTTTTTTTCTATGGTGAAGAAATGCAAATTTGAAGAGCACAAGAAACTGGAATTGCTGGGTCATGTTTCATTTTCGGCTTTTCCAGCCCTCCTCACAGACTCATCAGCGCTGCCTCTTTGGCATTGTTCAGCTTTGGAAAGGCTGATTGCATCTGACTGTGTCCGAAATAAGAGGAAGAGGCAGAAGATCAACTTTGGCCATCATCTGAAAACAGGGTGATCTGTCTGTGGCTATTTACCTTACAATAGTAGTTATTATTATGGCTTTAGATTGCAGTCGTTCAGATTATGAATAGCAGGTTGACTTCCGTGACCGAAAACATTATTATGTTAATGAGATCCTTCCAACAAATTCAGAGGTAATATGTTTCCTTCCTGTGACAGCCTCGACTTGCTCTATTTAAGATATATTCTCTTGCCCATTAGGACTTGAAACTGCAGTCCAGTTACTATATTCCAGGGACAAAATTAGCCTATTTTTATCACCTAACTATTCATGGTGGTCTGTTTGGGGAGGGCTGTTCCTGATGCATGGATTTAAATATCTATGGCTTCAGGCAGTTTTTGTTTCTTGGTGTGAATTTGACTATAACCAAATGTTAAAAACTAATAGTTAAAAAAAATATAATTGAATAAGGCACGGATGAGAAGGTGTTGTAAATTGACAATTGACAAACAGGATCAGTTTTTGTCTGGTGTTCCTATAGCTCAGTTGGTAGAGCATTGCGCTAGTAACGTAAAGGTTGTGGGTTCGATTACCAGGGAGCACATGCACTGCTAAAACGTATAACTTGAATGAACTGTAAGTCGCTTTGGATAAAAGTGTCTGCCAGGTGCGTAAATAAATGTCATATAGACTAAAAAAATTTCTGGGTTAGGGTACAGGTAGCTGTGTTCCCGCAGTCTGTTAAGGAATCGTCTCTCTTCAGAAAAAACACCAAGATAAATCGAGCAGAAGAATAAAGATCCACTCAAACAGAATACAACATTTAGAAAGTCTTCAGGGAAAGAAAAGGGGAATAGATCTGTAGGTACTTGTCTGTAGTCATTACTTTAAGAAGAGACAATGACAAAGCAAGAAGAGTCGGGGAGCAGTGATGTTCCTTTTATTCCACCCGGGCTTCTGTCGGTTGTTTGTTGCATGTTTATTACAGATAATTTGTCTTTGTGAGGACCTTGCTGTTATTGAGATCAAGCAAGTATCATAGAAAAATACAACGGTTACATTTGTCTCTTAGCACACATCAGTTTAAACCTATGTTGGTGTATCTGACAAGTTCCAACAGGTTTTGGTACATGCAAAGGTTCTGAAGACAGAGATTAAATAATGTAAATGGCAAGGAGGAACAGTAATTAGATGAGCCTCTCCAGGATCTGTTTGAACATAAATCAAAATGATCATATCAGTACGTGTTAGGTGGCTGTCACGACAAAACTCGTTCTTATAAATGTTTAAAACTTTTGAGGCTCTTTCGATGCAGTTCTGGGGTCGTGGAGATTATCACCTCCACATCTTGTGCATGTTGTGCTATCTGTGTCAGACACATTGTTGTCTGCTCTCACTTTCAGGTCTCGTGTTTGGTTACGATTTCAAAAGCAACAGTGAGGCCAAGTAGTGACAGCAGATGCACAGAACTGCAGTGTGTTGCTAGTGTACTATTTATTTATCCTTTAGCCATTGATTGGTTTCTTTTCAAGAAGCTGTAATTAAAAACATTTATTATTTATTGTTTAAACCATTTTTTATTGGGTAAAGCAACAATTACCTCTAAAATTGTATGAATTCCTTAAAAATTACAAAAAAGGTTTAAATGGGCACAATGTTTCTACATAAGTCATATATATTTTTGGATAAAAGCGTCAGCTAAATGACAATGTAAATGTAAATACATTTATTGATTGTCTTTTATCTACAGTTCAAATGTTGTAAATGTGTAAATGTTCCAAAATGTTGCTCTTGTGGATGTTTATGTTGTCTCTGGCTCTTCAAACTTCGTGAGAATCCCACAAGTTAATGAACATTTTCACGCACAATTAGAGCTTCCACAAGGGTCTAGGCCTTGGCCGTGCTGGTTCGATCGCGCAGGCTTGTACTGTGGCAGACCCTTGTTCTCCGGGGACATTTGTTTTGGCCAAGAGCTGCAGAGTCTGAAGCTCTTAACCTGAATGTGCACATGCCTCATCACCCTGCATGAACTTCACCCCACCCAAAGATAAGTAGGCCAGCCAACCCATGGCCCAGGGCCCCATGAGCTAGGGGACTGCTGAAGCTGGAGTGAGGTGGTGGGGTTGGTGGCAGTTGCTGGCTGCCTCAAGTCAAATATTTTTTTGAGAGCATGCATTCTTCTTTTGATTGTTGTGTCTGAATGGCAAATGCTGCATCTCAACATCAACAGGAAAAACAACAGCCTGGAGGATTTGTATCTGATTTCCCTATTTTTAAATAAGCTACAAACAGCCATTGATGCTCAGAGCAGCACGCACTATAGGCCATGCAGTTTTTAATTAGAATAATTTGTGTGTATTCTGTTATTATTTTGCAATACTAATTGCCACAACAGTACTGATAAAATAAATGCAATTTTTATAAAAAATGATTAACAGCTTCTAATGATGGTAAACTTGACAGGTGAACTGTAGTTAGCAAACAACTTTGTTATGCGTGAACATTAAACAGAGCTGAAAATGTCCGATTTAGAAATATCAACATTGTGAATGCATTGAGGATGGTTATGTTTGTGTAACTTCAGATAAAGATGCACTGTTAGTAAAGTTTGCAGAAGCACAGGAGTAACTCTCTTGCAGATGAGCCATCAGTAGTGCTATCAGGCTGCTCTCTGGCTCTGGCAGGGTAGCTGGCAGTGGGTCAGCTGACCTTTCAGAGCTCCTCCTGCCACCCAGAGTGATGGAGACTGATTGGCAGCGCGAGTGAAGGTGAAGCAAGGTGGATGGAGGCAAGGAGAGTTTCCACCTTTCCCCAGCTCACCGTCCACGGGCTCCTGAGGCCATCAGCACCAAATAAATCACCCCAAAGTGTTGACAGGAAATTAGAGTCTTGCTAGCTTTAAGCTCCAAAAGTTGACTTTCACAGAATGCGGGTGGCAGTACTCATGAATATACCGGTTTAAAATAAAGTGTTACAGGGGGGAAAATACACTGGCCTTTGTAGAGCACGAACAGTGATGTGCAGAGCATCGTTTAATCTGGTCCATCGAGACATTTATATGTCTTACAGCACATCAATGTCAGACAGAATTAAATGTCCACCAAAACGAAAGATGGGCTTTCCTTGGCAAGTATTCTCCAGAGTCTTTACTCAGATTGACGTTGAGGAAGATCAGTACACGATGGATTTAAATCTAAAGGGGCAACGCTGAGTGGTGCAGCTCCTTGCAAAACTGATAATGGCCGTAAGTTGATATGAGGAATTTCACTGTATATTACGTCTCTCTGACCAGGGCGTGAGTAATGATGACAGAAGGGCGTACGGCCACGGGGTGAGTGAGCGCCATCGCGAAATCACCCGTAATGATGAGACAGATCAAATACATTGCGTGGCTGTGACGGAGTCATGTAATCTGTCATAGCTTGCAGGGCCGTGGCTCTTTGCAGATGTGGTGAAGCTGATTACATTTAGCTGCCTCTGCCCTTCTGCCTAGTTAGCATGTGTTTACTGCTAGTAAAAAGCGCAAGAGAGACGGTAGAGGGGAAAAATGACGTGTATGTTTTTGGATCTGAGGTCTGTCGGGAGATGGATGAGTAGCACGTGGCACGCTGCCCCTGTGTCCACAATCTGTAAAGTGTACAGCAAAGTCATATGAACACACCAGCACTCAGCACACTACATAAATAAGGCCAGACAGCAGTAAGTCAGGTGCTAAAACCCAGTGGCATGTTAAACATTTCCAGCATTTCTAAATAAACAGCAATTCATCAAACAGAAAATGCTGTACATGCACTACATTGGCTCAATTATGTATTTCATCTTTGGTGGTAATAAATTATGGGATGCAGTATGAAATGTGGGGTTGGTTATTTCACTTTGATGGTTGTTCGGGACTGGTGATCTTGTGTGTGATGTATGTGCTGGCTTATTTGGTCTGATTCAGTTCCATAAAGGTTATATCAACATTCTGCTTAAGCATCACGTGATGTTGAAGGGCTTAATGGTCCACCTACAAAACTGCATGCTGCATATTCTGATTTAGAATCGATTTTTATAGTTTAAAGACTTTGCTAGGGTGTTTTGTGTGGCTGTTTTTTCTAGTCCAAACTTCCAAATAAATTACTTTTTTTGTCTGCTAGGAGATTTAGAGAGGCAAAACATTTGCTTAATGTAAAAAACAAATCTTATTTCTCCTGTTTTCAGAGCCAGAGACAAGTGTAAGGAAAGAGAGCAGTAAATTCACTTTTAAATGTCCTTCTTTCCATTCCTGCATTCATCCATTTATTAACTCGCCTCACTCACCTGCGAGAGAGTTTGAATAATTGTCTTATTGACAAATCAATCAATTAGTTACATTTGCACTTTTTTGTACATGTAATGCTTGTAAGTAGCAGTCTACTTAAAAGCTTTATTTTGATAATTAAGAATTTAATTCAGAGAAAATACAGATACTTCCGCATTAGTAATTACTCCAGCAGGAAACCCATTAATGGCACTGAATAAACAAACTGCTCCCAGTGAAAACAGTTATACCGTATGTTTACAGACACTGTGGTTTATGAATCTTTGCTAATTTCTCAGTTTAAATTGCAATTTAAAATTAAATTACATTTTTAAGTTGCAGTGCTTTGCTTGATCTTCTTTAATGCATATTTCTTGTGCGTCCAGAGATTTGTTTCTTTCTTTCTTTTGAAGACGTGTATCTGTTAAAATATGAAATATTTAATAATGTGTAAGTGAAAATTGTGTACAGCTGAAGTACAACTGAATATTAGAATACTTTCCTCATTCCAACTTAACAGTAAGAAACCACAATAAGTTATTCAAAGGTTGATTTTTACCACAAAGTGTAAACACTGTGGCACTATTTAAACATTGCTGTTTGTTTGAGTATCCCAGCCAGCCTGACCTAATACCATTAGCCTAATCGGTGGCATTAGTTGGGCTGTACCACTGGTAATGTTTGTCAGACCTGATCAAAAAGGTTTGTAGACACTAATGGCAGAAAAATTAAACACTTTGTCCAAACCGAAAATACATTTTACAGTGATGAGTTTATGCTAATACACATATTAGCATAGCCATTTTTAATGCCCACAAAAAGACAGGAAGCTACTTACTGTATCTACTGTAGGATTTCTGCCTGGTCTTCACAGTGTTCTTGGCAAAATAAATGAGCTTTAGCGTTTAGTGTATATGAATATATAAAGTACATTCTTTACTGACACATAGCCATAACTGTGTAGATACTCTAGTTATAATGCATTGTATCGAAAACCTAGTTAGTAAAAATAATTTCTGCCCTCCTTAGTCACAGCGGAAGAAACTCTGTATATGCGTTCTGTGTAAAGTATATCCTCTCAAGAGTTATAACCTTTATTAAAAGCACTGACACGTTGCCTTATATATTTCAGACTTCTCCAGCATCACAGAGACAATTTTCTTTTCCTAAATAAACTGTCATGCTAGTCTTAATATATTGTTGCCATCCTCATAGCAGGAGAAAGAAGGCTGATATAAAACATGTATATGTGAGATTGGTAATTGTATCTTTAGTGTACTTGAGTAGAACAAATGTTTCTCTCTCATGTCTGCGCTAATGTGATAAAGGGGAAATTGGCTTTTCATCAGTTTTCCTCTCACAGTAATGGTGGATGGTGAGGAGGGGCCCCGCTGCCTCTGATGCCTCAATAGCAAAACTGCAACTTCCTGTCTGATGCGGTTATATTTCACATCACCGAACTGGCCCTGAGTGCATTATGAAACGTGATAATATAACAAATTACAAATAGGAAAACATTTTTGCTTCATTTAAATGATAAGACTCGCACTGAGCTCCGGCTATAAGACATAAATAAAACATCTCATGTGTTTGTGGTTATGTTTGTGAGATTGTGTATAAGACAGACGGAGGGAATGTGTGTGTTTGTTCAGATAGAAGGACAGGGCTCTGGAAGGTATCAGTGTTAAAAGAGGAGGATTGCTCATGCTGATACCCTCATCCAGAGTGGAATATTTCTAGAGACCCTGACAGCATCTTCAGTGCTGAAATAGAAAGGGGTTTATCATGGAATGGTTTGTCACTCATTGCTACTGAATACAGCTTGGCTTCAGGTTAAGCTTGTATCTGCGCCCTGCTTTATGGTCACAACATTGTTTTAGGTATGAATTATGAAATCGGTTATATGAAAAACCTCACAGTTTGATTTCCAAAATGATTGTGTTTTGTTGTTTTTTTATAACACAATCTGAGGCCAAAATTGTTCCCTATTACACATAAGAAGGGATTTATGTATTTCATATATTTTGTGTCAGATGGTTGGTTTTAGTTTAAAGCACTCATGTTTTTGCTTTAATTTTCCTCAGGCGTTATAATGTTTGAGGTTTTTACAAGATTAGATTTACAATATGACCTTAAGTGTATCACTTTTATAAAATGGTTGCCACGTATTTAAACATATTGCGAACACAATTTTTTTATTTTAGCAGAAGAACTGCACTGAATAAATAACAGTTATTACAGTCATAACAGTCAAAAATGGCAGCACACATAAGCTAGGTGAGGAAGTCTTTGCTGGATTATATCATGAATACAGTAGAGCAGGAATTAAATGTTGATACTTCGATTTGTGAAATGTCACACAGTGTACATTCATCCCCCAATTGTGGATGCTGTGGCCCCTGTAGATGCTGAAATTGAGACCCCCAAGGACCTTTGACAAAATCTCTCAGAACCCTTACTGTAACAGAAGCTGCAAGGCTAGCTCGTAAATGTTTGTTGAATATTTACTTATACAAGCTTATACACTTATATACTTATACAATACAGATAGTTTTTAGTTCTTAATGTCAGCTATAGTGATTAAGTTACACCTTTGGGCTGTTGTAAGAAACAGAAATACATAAATTAACATTGTAAGCCTGTTTGTTAAAATAGTTTTTAAAGGATACATTTTTTTCACATCAGCTTCCCATCAAGCCAAGTTTTTAGGCTTGTTGTATATTTAAAACAACTAAAAGTACAAATTATGTTTAAAAAACTACATTTCAAAGTTTGTTAAAACCATTGCTAAGTGTTGCACAATAATGGCATGAATTTAAACCACACATTTAAACCAATTTAAAAATCTCTGCACAGATTAGACGTTCCTTTTTCAATTTGAAAGATGAGAGCAGCTTTTAAGGTGTCAGTACCTGCTGATTAGTACGTTATTAAGAGCTCCACAAAAATGGTAAGTTATTAATCTAACCGAAACTACCTTCACCCCAGTTTGATCACATGCCGGCGACCCAGACAGGTCATGCCAGTCTCTCTCTACAAACACGTACACACACTCGGGTGCATTACAATTGGACATGAGACTAGTGTTTTGAAATGAGGATGAGCTAAAAAATGTCAACATAGTTAAGAATAGTGACAGACAGGCCCTTTCACAAAGCTAAGCAAAATGGTTTGACCATGAGGTTGAAGGAAAAAATAGCCCCACACAGTTTTTCCACAACAACAGTAACTAAAATGGAAGGGGGGATAGAAATAAATGCTGGGAAAGCAACAATGGGAGCGTCCTTGACCATTTTAAGAGCCGCAGGGCTGGTAAATGGGATGAAATACTTCAGCATTCATTTACATCACTGTGACGTGGCTTCAGATCTCAGGCTGCAGGTCACTGGCTGGTTAGTGATTTCAAGAATAGCCTCTCTACAGTCTTCCATCAGCTGCAATGAAAGAGAGCAGCATAAGGATCCTTCAGTCTGTTACCGCATTCAGCCGTATGGAATTTTATAGTTTAGTTATTTCCATAAACCTTTTTTAAAGGGAGTCTAAAAACATGCAAATGCATATGAATATAATGTAAAGAATCCACATCATTGCCTGTAAAAAATATACAATCTTATAAGACACCATCCTAACCTCTATAGATGATCATAAGTCGCTGATTTGGAATTCTTGATATACACAGCAATTTTGTGTTACACAAATAGCATCTGTACAGGATACTTGACAAAGAGTTATAATTGAGCTGCTTTCCATTTGAAAAGTCCATGATGCCTTAAAATGAACTATGCAATTGCGATATTTTCTGATCTTTTGCTACATTTCCAGATCAACCAACAGATACACAGCACAAGTGTGAGCTTGTTCTTGAATGGCCAGGAGGAGGACAGCACAGCGCTGGACACAAACACTGGCAGGCCTAGTTGATGGCATTATCTCCAAGGGGATCAGCACCAGTTCTACGGTAATGATTTCTGTGCTCCCAAATTGCTCTATCAATTTTTAGTATGTGAATTTATATATTTGATTGAATTTTCTGATTTTTTTCAGCTGTCCTTTTAAAGGCAGCAGCTATTCTCAGCTGAGTTTGCTGTATTACGCCATGGAGTGAGGGTTTCCGCTCACTTGAATTAGGGGAGGTATAGGCCACACTCATCCGCAGAGGTGGTACATTTTTCCATTATAGAATTATTCATAAGCCAGCAACTAATCATAGGTGAAGTTTATATAGGTCAAGGGTGACCATATGGCAACAAATAATCTGCTCATAAATGTGATGAGATAGGATTTCTGTAATACCCCCAGGGAAGAAAATACACAGTTACACACATTTTGAATACACAAATGGCATAGC
>JAZGTJ010016878.1:0-12395 GCA_036877575.1 Botia almorhae
GAGAGAGAGAGAAAGAAAGAGAGAAAAAAGAAGAAACAAAGCAGTGTTTCTATGGTTATGTCCCTTATCTTGCAGCTCTTAGTCCCCTGGTAATAATTCATAACTTGAGTGTATTCTACTAGAGCTTTACATAAAACAGCCATCCTTAAAGTCGCATAAATGACAAGACTGATTAATTAAATAGAGAGATAGACAGATTAAACTGAGTGTTTGTTTAATTAAAGTGCTTGTTTGCCAGAAACTGTTATATAAAATTCTATAAGCACCCACACACCTACTGCTCTTGGTTATGTAATGTCTCTAGGGGCTCTCAGTCAACTCTCTGTACCAGTAACTGTAATCTTCTGGAATCCTCAGCAGTTAAACATAAAACAACGCTAACAAAAGCTAACAAAGCACAACTAGCGCTGACATTATCCACAACTTCCCTTTCAAGTTACAAATACTAAAATCAATAAACACCAAGAACAGCATTTATTTTCATATAGCTACATATAGCAATCAGCTACAGCTAATTTGAAAACAGTTTTGCTTCTCTGTATTCTTATTGTTCCACTAGATCTTTTCATTGACTGTTCATCACAGGATATGGGCCACAATTACAACATCAAATAGACTATGATAAACACACCCACATACAGATAAACAAACCTCTTTATGTAGGCAAGCCAAGAGAGTGCCACCTCACATCCATCCAAACAAACTGTGAAAGTTATCCTGCTGTACAGCAGGTTGTGGAGAAGCATATCCTATTCAATATGATTATTAAAACATTTCAGTCTAAACCTCTTGAGTAAACATACATGCATTACAACAATCAAAAATAGGCTGTCCACTTTTGTTTGAATTACAAGTGAAAATGGACTCAAAGCAATCGTCCAAACAAATATCCCAAAACAAATGTTTATTGTTTTGACCAATAGAGCAATGATGAACAAAGGTCTGGGCATTAATAGCAACCTGTCTGTCGAACAGCTGGAATTCACCAGAGCGGAGGAAGATGGTACAGTAAATGCACATCCACAATCAAGCAGAGCTCCATCACACTTACATAACACAGAAACATTGGGTGTTTGCTCTTGCAGATATCGTAATAAAAATTACATAAAACCTCTAATTCTAATTCGAATAAGTAAGTCGAAATTCCAAGATCCACGCCCTGATGAAAATATTAAAATAACTGAATATAATCATCTACATTATTTTTACATAATAATCTGATTTATATTTTAATTGCAGTATCAATATTATGTATATATAAATGCAGAGCGCAGATCTAAGAATGATTCTGAATGTTACTCTTAGCCCTGTCTCAAAATCTGCCCCAGACAGTTTTTTTTGTCGAATTTTAACCCGAGTCAAAATCGATGTCAACTGTTAAATAAACATTAAATAACTCCCATTGGTCTGAGGGACAAGTTTTAGGTCGAGATGTGCGTTTTGTTTTGTGTTATCAGAAGCCATACAAACACAATCTGTGCTGTTAGTCTGGCCTGGCTACCTCCTGCTTCACCGTCAATATAAAGACGGGAAGGCGCACTGAATGTAAAGCATGAACCTCATGTATCCTAAAGGAAATACAACATAAAACAACATACCTCGTGTGCTTGTGTTTAGTAGTTTATATGTTCATAGCTTCATCCAGACGTCGTCGCTGAATCGTGTTTTTCTCTTCATCGGTCTCGTGTCTTCGTTCATCGACTGGCAGAAAACGACTACGGCTGAGGATGGTGCAGCTCCGCCCTTAGCGACCAATCAGAGCGAGATATTTAGAAAGAGAGGTCGCTGATTGGCTGTGCCGCACGTCTGTCTGTTCCTCTCCATCCAATGGGCTCTGGGGCGCTTGTAGGGATGCTGCTGAATACTGACAGGTGCACAGTAGCAAACAACCAAGACAAAGGCGTCCAATGTAACATGTTTAATGGATTTGTCTTTATTAAGAGCACCGTTTAATCAAAAGCATTTTCTCGATAAGTTTATCCTTATCCAGTCTAAAAATTGTGACTGACATCTATTAAAGTTAAAATGTTAATCGTGTAGTACAAATGACAGCTTATTACCAAAACGTACATTTATCTTTGGGTAATGCTAAATAGTGTTTATCTAGCAAAACTGCAAAAAGTTGCTTACGGCTCGTGTCTGTCTTACAGTTATATGTTTACATACATACAGTTTTTTTTGCACATGCTGTGCATCTGTTTTATGTGTGATTGTGCGCAATCCCTCACGTACAATCACACAGACACAGAAATGTGACTGGAAACACTTATGGGATACGTTGTCTTTTATGATAAATTATAAACCATGACTGAGGTCCAATGAAATCATTGCCTTTATAAAATCTGCAGTAAGATGGCTACCTCTGATCAGATCATATTACAGGTCAAATTCATATTACTTGGCAATTCCATAAGACCTGTTACTATTAACATATTTATACACAATTCTGAATGTATATTTACATATCTTGAGATGTGTAAAAAAACGTATAAATAGTCAACATGAGTATAAAAATAAAAGCTTTTGAATCGTGGTAAAAAATGACAAAACAAAAACCAAAAAGAACACCAGTTGTATTGTATTGAAATGCACATCTTGTCCTTGACTGCATGCTTCTGTTTTTTTTCTGTTTAAAAGAGGAAAGTCAATAACATTCAACTCTAAAATGATAATGTTATTACCACAGCCCTAAGAGTTAGGGGCCATCAAAAAAAACTTTGAGACCCCCCGTTAATGTATGTAATAAATACTAAAATGACAGAGCTAGCATAAAACCCCTTTGCTGTTCATTACAAATGACCTCTCACAAAATTCAGTCCGAAAACATCACATCATAAAATTCAAATTCATAAAACATCATAAATTCAAACATTTTTAAAAAACAGCTTTTTCGTTGCGTGAACAACGCTGTTACGCCTTTGATCTCACACGTACGTGCGCTACAGTAAATACTGTCAGTATTGTGGCTTGTTTTTGTGGTCACTGCTTTTCTCCTTTCAAAGCTTCGAAATGAAGAACAAGCCCAACCTGAGGGCTGTGAACCATGACGTGACGTTTGTGGAGAAAATCCTGGAGGGGTCCAAGGCTTGTCTCTAGCATTACACGTTTCTCCTGAGAGAACGATGCAGCTAGAGTCATGTGTCTAAAATAAGCAGCATTTCACACTGGAACCTCAATGGAACTGCTGCAGAGTGTTCTTCACTCTGCAAGATGTTCCTCTTATTAGAATTTTCCATCATTCTCTGTTCTGAATGTAGATAATGATTATAATAGGACTAGTCTATGATACTTTTTAGTCAGCGGCCAGTCGCTCTTTGACCCGTACTGGTTACCGTATCTGCCAAAGACAGTCTTGGCAAGGTAATTTTGTATTCTGCGTTTCGAGGGGTCTCCATGTAGATGGTGGAGCTGGTGAGGCTCTTGCGCTCTTTCTTACATGCAGAATGACGCTGCCAGCGACACAGAAGGAGCTCCACCTGCTCCCTGAAGAAGCTGGTGGTCAGGGTGTAGAGGATGGGGTTCAGAGCACTGTTGATGGGCAAAATGAAGATCACCACCCAGGAGTTTATTGTTCCTGCATAGATCAACATTAAACATGATGTCAAAAACAGAGGAACTGTTTGTTCTGATAATATTACCAACTTTCGGCTAGGCTGGAGGTTAATTCTCAAGAAACTGTAAAATAAGCCATTTTACTTTTCCAAAAATCAAGATGGATCAATAAATAAGAAATAAGAAAGGCATTAGCAACAATATACACTACTTTAAGTCTATTATCACACTGTTTATGTCATGTCACGCCAGTGCTAATTATGTCTTTTATGTTAAACAAATATATAAAGTAAAAATTGGAGCAGCAAATCAAGGGCTGCAGACATACATACCTGGAATCTCAACTTTAAGCAAAGAAAGTGTTTTGACCAGAAATATGGGTATCCAGCAGAGGGCGTCAGAGAACACAATAAAGAAAAAGCGGTTGGCCACGGCCACGTCTTTGTGCAGCCGACTGCGCACATCCGTGGCATTGATGCCGGTTTTATAAATGGAACAGAACATGCTGGAATACGAGACTACAATCACCAAAAATGCCACCAGATTAAGACCTGTGAACACATAATACACCCACATCTCAGGACATGCATAAAACAGATAAAAAAACCATCACATTACGTTTTATATTGTAAAGTATTTGGTTTTTGTATTAGCTTATTTTACAAAAAACTTACACGTTTAATAAAAACAATCACATTGATATTTTAGCAAAAATTAATTCAGCATAAAAACTGTGAAATTTCAAACCTAGGAATATTCCAGTGGAGTACGCTTTGGCTGTGGGTTTTTCCAGCCTATCAGAGTGCAGAGGGAAACAAACTCCGTTTCTCCCGTAATAATTCCCGAACAGGTCTTCATTTAGCAAAGGAACAGCTGCTATTACAAACCCCAGAATCCAGATGAAGGCCAGAATCAACCCCGTCTGCAGCTTCCCCGGCCGCAGATGGATGAAGGGGAAAACGATGACTAAGAATTTCTCCAGTGTCAGGTAGGTTAGAAGAAGCACAGATACTTCGGAAGAAAGCATAGCAAGAAAGCCAATAGTTCGGCATTCCACGCTGTCCATCCAGATGAGAGCATTGCGGTTATATTCGCCCCGGAATTTAATGTCGAACACACCCAGGAAGAACAGATAGACTCCCATCAGACAGTCTGCAACTGAAGCAAAATCATCAAAACAAACCAATTCTCCAGCATGTCAATGATATAATACATGAATGATATAATGTTTAAAATGGATAACAGTCATTTTCTGCAAATTAACATATTACATATACAGGTTTTAATATGCATTAATCAATGGAACATATTATATTTGATTTTCAGATTCTTATAATGTTATATTTGTTGATTATATGCTGATTATATGCTAATAGCTTTTGCTGTAAAGCACTACACTTTGCTGTAAAGCTGCTTTGGAAAAATATGTACTAAAACACAATACAAAACCAAATTAAACTGAATATTCAACCCTGTTACTATACATACATGCAATGATGGCTCAACTTCCTTTACAAACATCAAACAAAAACAGAAAACCACAGAAACAGCAGCTTTGCAACTTCAAGAAAAGAAAAGGTCTTTTTCTATTCCTGATTTCAAATCGGTTTGAAATATGTTTGTTGTTATTATACCCTCAGACTGCCAAGTTTGATGGTGACTACCCGCTGCATCACCTCTTGTACTGCATGTTAATCTGGACGGCAAAGATTCTGTTCCTCATTAACAATATGAAAACAATGACACGGTATGAGAAGAAGTGTCGTTGGTGTGAAATTGCTGGCCAATTTGTTTTAGAACATTTTTTGGGAGTGGTGATGTGAAATATTTAACAGCTGCTTATTGCCTTGTTGTGCAAAAATTCAGAAGGAACCTCGAAGTTTCTCCAGCTGTCACTTCTGCTTATGAAACAGGGAGATTTGTTTCTGGAAAAATGTATAAACATATCATCCTTCCTAAAGTTTAATAAAATATAGTGAGGTCACCCTTATGTTCCCTGTATGTTATCTGGACACAATGACAGGATGAGAACATTTGGAACAGAACGACATCATCATGGAACATTGTGGAACATCATGGAAGTTCAGCCAGAGGCACTGAACTGAGAAATGTGAGATCAGCTGATAACAAAAATCTACTGAAAGACAAGGACCGTCATCTGACACTTTTTCTGAAGACCACATCCTAATTTATTAAATATAACAAAAGGTCTGTCTGTAAGGCCTATGAAACCTCACACTTAAAGATTTATTTAATGTCCAAACATGTTTCGTCTTGATAAACTTACCCTTTAAAGATACTTTTTAATTTCTTCTTAACATAATTAGTTAGTTGACAAAACTAATTTAAAAAAGAACTTGCCAACTATATTTGAATAATAAGATTGGACCAATGATGGGGTAAGTGACCAAAATTTGATAGTATATGTTATCTTGCCGAGCGTAATGTTAAAATGGCTATAGGTGAAAAAGTGTAAAATCACAATTTTCTAGCAAATATGAATTGTAAAGCAAAGTTGCATCGCTTATGGGGTGTTTGGGACAACATTGATGCGAATATCAGTGTGCTCATCTTCATGTCTGGAAAAACTGCACCTGTGATGCATTTACTGAAGTATTAGTAGATGTGTTTATTGTTCAGCACATCGGGAAGTGATAGAGTTGTGGAACAGCCCGTAACATTACCAATGAAATAAAAAAAAGTATAATATTAATACAGCTGGTCTAGCATAAAAACATTACGTATCTAAATGGGGACAGTCCATGAAGTTCTACTGTGTTTATACACAGCTAGTTATAATTATACAATATAACCTAACTCTAACCCACACTTTAACCCTAACAGAAAGCTCTCTGCATTGTTACATTTACAAATTACATTTACATTTTTATAATGAGGACATCCCCAAAAGTAGGTTGTCTTTTTGGGTACAAATTTGTCCCAAAATAGGGTTAAGTAACACTCCCCCCCCACACACACACTCGCAGGAACAATTACAGAAAAGCGACTTAATTAATTATAAGCCTTATTGTCATTCCCTTACCTTTTGTTACCCTTGGCTTTTTAGCTAATATCTCCATTTATGAAAGCCTCACCACTATTGTGCATATATTTTCACTCCAGGAAAATTCCTTTTGTTTGTTCCTTTTTTTGTTCCTCCACGTCTAGCCAAACTTGTTGGGAGCGATTCCCATTTTAGCCATATGGACTTTTACGAGAGTGTTGCTGATAAATCAGGAGCGTGTGTGCGAAGAACTCACAGCACAGAACTTTGATGCAGGCCGCATGCAGGCTGTTCTCTGCCCTAACGAACGAGCGCATTCCGATAACAAAGAGATTCCCAAAGCAGGTGATGAAGGCCATAACCCACACGGACACCCGCAGGACCAGGCTGACTAACAGGTCTTCAACCGATGAAATTCCATCTGTGTTAGGTTTACATTTCCGAACATGAGGCGCATAGGAACAATACTGAAAGTCCTTAAAATATCTGGACAAAACAAACGTGCAGAAATAACACGTTATGACCTGAATATCGCATTTATGCAGATGAATAAACGGACCACACGGTAAGAGGTACATACATGTGCGACAGGTTCCCCATTGGGAGAAACATCTTGGTTTGTATATCTGGAATTTCGATGCCCTCCAGACTTCTGTTAAACACAAATGCATGTTGTATTTCACCTGACACCTACTAAAAGTGCTTGGAAAAGACATTCTTGGAAAGACAGGTAATGCAGTAATGAGACTCACAAAGACTCGAGCTGGATCAGGTGAACAAAGTGACTGGCGTGAATGTGGAGTGAAGGATTGTGGGAGACGTTCCTGCAGATATTAAAGAAACAGCAAGAACAAGAAACAACAAAAATTCTGTTGTTATTTATATCCACCCTCATCTTCATCACAGAATTGTTATGGATCTCTCGCTATGAAGTAGTTCATAGTGACATTTCAAGGCAATTTTGAAGCCTGACAGTGTCTGGTCCTTATGACCTGTCATTAAATGTCATGCTGCGTAACAATTCATTAAAAAAACTAAAAAATAAAACTTTTTTTGTGTCACTAAAGCAACAGCATAACAGCATACAATTTTAAAACAATTTACTAGTGAGTAAAGAATGACACAATTTTTGTTTTTAAATAAACTACCCTGCTTTAAAGATCAGCTTGGCTGGTTATCAGCCTAGGTTATGTTATGAATGCTGCGTCCCTAGCTTTTAACTAGCAAGAACCTGCTGGTCCACAAGCTAGAATAGCACAAACCTAGCAAACTAGCAAAACCAGCAGCATGGAGATTGATGCTGGTGTAAGCTGGTCTTTTCATCAGGTTATATTCCTTTAAAACAGTGATTGTATTATTTATTGTGTGTAAATCATTGCAACTGATGTTTGGATTTGACTCACAGTTTATACAGAGATTTTAAACTCCTGAAGGTGTTTCTAGGAAGATCTGAGATTCTGTTGCAAGACAAATCCCTACAAAACAAGAAAGATCAGATCAGTGCAATCAATATGTACACAAACCAGTTTTAGCATCCGAATTATGAAGCGTGGAACATAAACACGGTTATTGCTTTTAAACCAGATCATTAATACATCCCTTCTCCAATCCTGTGCAGCAGTACTCACAGTTCAACCAGAGATCCAAGAGAATTAAACATGTTTTCCGGAAGAGTCTTGATTTTATTGTAATGCAACGATCTGAAAAAAATAAATAAAAGAAAGGACAGAGCAAACATCACTCTCTGTTGTGTGAAAAGCCTCAAAAACAGCCACTGAGGCGTGAAACAACCAGATAATATCTAAACCCTACCGCATTTTGCTGTATGTTGCTAGCTTATTTATCTAGCAAGGACAAGCTGACCTTATCTACAGACACCCATGTCTCACTCTAAGCTTAATTTAAGATATGTCTGACACCTTCCCACATCTCTTACAGCAAAGAATGACACATCTTAATAGTAAACTAACAGAGTCTCGAGAAAGCATCTGGAGGGCCACTGTTGTCGTTGTCATAAGACGTCAGTCCGTCCATATATGGCAACAATGGCATGAACAAAATCTTTCTGTCATCACACTGGTGCTGTGAGATGCTCTCATGTCATTTTCAGCAGATTCAGGAGGAGAAACAAGACCATGGCTGCAAATGAGCCAAATATAGAGGCATTGTTATACAGACCGAGATCAAATTAACCTGTTTTTTATACTTGTTAAAATGTATTGAAACAAAAGCTAGTTGGTTGGCCAATGGTTTGATATTGTTGTATATTACCTTTCACATGCTCATTGTTTGGTCAATTGGTTTGTGTTTCATAATTGTTTAACAGTTTAAAAGTAGCTAAAACTGGTTCCACTGTCTCACAATTGGGGCATGTTGTCACAAAAGGTCAATTTGTGTTGAACTGTATTTTGTTTTAATGCACAGTAACTGTTGAAATAGCTTTTTTGGCCAATATTTTTATGTATACGCTTACATAGATATTGTCTGTTGGTTGTGACAACTTGCCCCAGTCTGCGTTACCTATTTATAATCCACTTGCCTTCATTCTCCATTCTATAAACAAGCATATTGGCGAGACACACATGTAGACACTCACTTAATAAGATAATAAGTAACAAAAAGGTCCAAAAACCAACATCTGTACCACATTTAATTACACCGACTATTAAATCAAGCCTCTGCCATGCCTGGATTGTACAATGCTGGCAGCAGTGCACATATAACCAACCATACAGTACAAAACACACTGAGAGCGGTTAAACAGAATTTACAGAGGATTGTGGGTAAATACAAGCAAAACCACTTACAGCACTGTGAGCCCGGTGCACGTCATCAGAGTGGAATAATTCAACAATTCAACGTGATTCTCTGCAAAGTCCCTGTAAGGAGAGCCAAGAAATACAACAGCTACAAATGAACAACAAACAATCCATATAAATTCTGACTTGAAGATTGTGTGTGTAGAACGTTTAAAAGACGTTCTGCCTGCGACGGCAAGTTTAAATTTGACCAACAGTTGTAAGGGAACGACAGCTACGGTACAGGAATAATCTGTTTGTGATTCAGGCTGAACTGGTCATTCTGCGAGCGTTTCAAACGCAGAAGAAAATAACTTTGATGTTTCTGCTGATGAAGCGTCACTCAAAATTCTCGGGCCAGACAAGCAGATGGTGAATTGTCAATCAACTCTACAATTACCTCAGTATGAGCCTGTTCGCGTCTGAAATCACAGACGTCTGTTGATGTCCATTGTCCTTCTTTTTCTGTGTGTGTTGACTATAATTACCTCAATGCTTTCCTCACAGACTGACGAATGTAAGTTCAAAGCGGCAAGAGAAATGCGAGACAATACACAAATGACACCTCAGGCTCGGATTTGAGCACTATGTCACGGTTTTCTATGGAAGTCAATCGAGCTTGATGACTCAGGCGACCCTGCTGGACAGTCCAACTTTAGATGATAGCTGTGCTTTGGACCAAGCTAGCTTGCTGCTAGTCCATCAAGAACCAGCAACAAACCAGCTATCAGCTATCACAGCAACTTAATATGGCCCAGAGAGTTTTTGGTTTTTTTTGAGGGGACACTTTCTACAGGGTTCAGCTGAGCACCTGGGGGAAGGGGTTTCGCAGCAAAGCATTAAAATAAGAGAGGATTTTGAGGAGGTATCAGCTGATTTATCTGAAGCTCAAAGACTAAGAAAAGTGTTACGGATTCTCTCACCTTATTAACTTTAGAATGACCCATTGAGGTAAACCAGACAGTTTAATGACTAACATACTAATGGATATGTGTATAAACACAGATAAATAAACACAGAGACTCTAACACAGACTGAACCAACAAACCTTCCTGTAAAAACAGATCTGCCCCAGAGATAGAAATGGGCCGGAAACGCATTATTTCTTACTCTCTAAACAAGAATTTGTACCCATGCACATTTTACTTTACTTAGCATTTGTTTAGTTTAGTTTTACTTGTATCTCATTGTTATCATCATTTTGGCCAAGAGGATAACTAGTTTCGACCCATACATGCTGTTACGCAAATGAAAAACGCTGTGTGGATGATTTTTTTTCCCAGCTCAGAGAGGGTCATGTGACAGGAAGTACTCACAGCCAGCTGAGCATGGGCATGTGGTGGCACAGATCGGATTCAGGCAGCCACATTAGGGACGTGTTCACCATAGACCTGAAATTAACACAAAAATTCAACCTGAAACGCCAACATGGCCACAAGTGCAGGCTGTCACAGTAAAAGCCTTAATGGTTTTCACAAGGAAAAACAATCAAGACTTCCCGCCAGACAAGCTGTGTGCTGAATAACAGGTGTCCTCTTTTTTTACAAGCATAATTAACTGGAAATTATGCTTTAAATTAGTTCTTGTAAAACGAGTCCTTAAGTTTAATTAACTTAACAATATATTAATAAAAAAAACTGTGTTTAGGTCATGCGTTTAGTCACCAAACAGCAGAAAATTAACTGTTAACCTTAAACACAAGTAATACATGAATTATCTTATTATGTAAATTTGGAGGAACAATTTGATCTGTGCTCATAAATGCAAGATTAATACAATGCTTGTTATGCGAGCGACACTATAATTAGTTCACAGAGTAGAATTTTAAAAAGATAGTTTAGTTACCAGACCTGAGTAAACAATAAATCCAATATAAATCCAAAATAATTTATTTTGTCAGGTGTGCTAACTTCCCTTTTGCAATATCAGCTTTAATAATTTAGCTTTAAGATGGCTCAAAAAATGATTGCCTGTAAATACAAACTCCCGTGAGCTTAGCTATCACATACAACGGCTAAATTGCAAATGGAGCCATTCCACTGGAAACTGTTTCTGAGATCAACTACTACTATTTCAGCCATTACTGGTATCGCAATGCTAAGTGAACTGAAGAAAACATTTAAGCGTATAATCTCATGAGTTCTGGGACAACTTCAGATACATATCATCATTCATGAAATATATTTGTTTGTAGTGATGCTTAATATCTGTTGTTAGTTAGGAGAGCACCCTGGTTTTCATTAAGGTGATGGAACGTCAATAAAAAAATATTTCTCTATAGGAAAACACAGATTCAGTTATTTAATTGTACACAGTGAAAAAGCTCTAGAATTTATTTTGAGAAATAAATCACAATTTCTTTTAAATTTCTCCCTTTTGTTACACTGAAGACGGGCCTATAAAAGAGTGTGAGGGAAGTAAATGTTGACCGAATTTTAATTCTCTAGTGAATTATTCTTTTACTTTTCTACTTAAGAAAACACTTTCCACTCGCCAAAACTCAGCTGTGCGAACTCATTAAGCAGGAGTTGAACAAGGACACACATAAAAGAAAAAGAGAGCAATGGACAGAGAACATTGAAAATATGACGATATCAAGAGGAAGAGTATAAAATGAAGAGGTTAGTTATGGGAATAAGTTCCACTAGATTTTGTGCTCTAGTCAGTTTCGGCAGAGCAGTTATCATTATCACAAAGTGGCGAGACATTTCCTCTCAGCGTATTTCCAGCAAAATTAAAGACATTCTGATGAAGGCCTGTGATAATGATTTTCTTGCTGTACAACGGCTCTCAGACAAGCCACATCTTGAAGTCTAAAGTGTAAAATGTCTCTGGCTGTCTCATAGGTACAGAGAGTACCACTGCATCACCGCACAACTGAATCAAATTCATTCAAATGCTCAATGGGGCTCTGAGGTCCTGTTGCATATCTAAGATCTGAAACTGAGTCACAGATCTAGTGTGTACTGAAACAATTCGTTTCAGGATTAGTGAGGTTCAGCCAAAAATAGGATCTCTTTGCAACCTAAACACCCAGCTAA
>JAZGTJ010016879.1:0-12395 GCA_036877575.1 Botia almorhae
ACATACATGCAGCTCAGATATTATTGTAGCCCAGTTTGTGCTGAATACAGTGTTATCAGACTTTAGCCATTTATATGTTTATAAGCACCTGAAAAAAGCACAAATGTCAGAGCATGTCAAAACTTCTCCAGGGCTCCAAAACACCCTTGGACCCCAGAGGGTTAAGAGAAATGCACAGCATTTCTCAGCTCCTACACAACCTGCTTACAAACTTGAAACAGCCCCTCCTCTCTCCATTTAACTTGTGGGGCAGCTTGTTTAGACAATTGAAAATGTACAACAACAAGATAATCAATAACACTCAATTAAATAACAATCAACAGACATTTTATAATCAAGTATGTGGCCCAGAGCACTGTGGCATGAAGAGTCATTGACAGTGATGTTAAAGCATTATGTTAGTGACTTGCTATTGCAAGATATCAGTATCTATAACAGCCATTCCTTTAAAACAACACTATGGCGCAGATTAATGGAACGAACGCTAGGGCCATGCAGCAGATGTTAAACACTTTACACATTACTAGAAAATTACTTTTCACAAAGAGACAATGGTCTTTAGCATTCTCTGTTTTTACATAAAACTATCACAGGAACAGGCAACCACAAAGAAAACAAAGCTACTCTGTGCACGCTTTAGTGGTCTATCTCTCAATCTCAACTCTTTAAAATTTACAAAATTGGACACAATGATTTCTGACCCTGCTAGCTTGTTGTAAAGCTTTGTTTTGCAGAATAATGTCACACATTCCACTTTTATTCCTGTCTTACCTGTTGGGCTGTTCTCCCATGTATTTAAATTAACGCTGCTTTTTAACAGCTTGCTCACCAGTATCAAATATCAGCAACGCATTACACCCTGAGTTTCTGTACCAATTACAGGTGCTCAGGTTGAGTTCTGAAACATCAAACCGTCGAGTTCTCCTCTACCAATCCCCTCGGAGAAGAACAGGGATGTAGACATGGTGTAGAAAGTAGTTGACTACTGGACACGCTGTGCAGATGCTGTCTAAATAGACGCTCAGTCTAAATAAATGTTGGTCTGTTTACAGTGTACCTGTAGACAATGTTTTTTCCTATAGACTTTGATAGCTCGCTTACTCTGTAGAGTTCACGTAACAACTCGTTAATCTGCTCTCGTTCGCTCAGATCAATCGAGTGAAAGCGTGCAGTGAGTGTTCGGTTTATATATTCGCCACATTCTATTCATATAGACGCCACATTCTATTGTTGCGTCAAAATGAATCCGTCACCTGAAGGCATTAGTTGGATTCCACTATGGAATGCGAAATGCATGAAATTCGGAAGTGTCAACACGAACAGCTTGTCTGTGTTAACGCACCAATTTAATGTGGATTTCTGTTGCATCAAAACACTAAAGTTTTAATAGCCTTAATGCACCATTTTTGGCCGTGTTTTTTGTGGATAAGTACAATGATAAAAGCCCAACATCAACCTGATGCTCTGCTAGTGTCAGAGCTCTCTACTGAAGTTAAGTGACAAAAAAAGAGCAACAAAACTCATAAAATGTCTTGATCAGGGGCGCTGCTAGGGTTTCTGGGCCCCCTGGCTAATTTGTACTTCAGGCCCCAAAGCCCCATCCCCCAATTATCTTATCTTCTTGCCATGATGCAACAGTTAATATCAATAAGCATTAGAACTATTAGACAATAAAGAACTACATCTGAACAGTTTATTAAATTAACTGAAATTATGCAGTTATAACTATATACAAATAATACTGTATACTGTAAAGAGTAATCAACACCAGTGTCTCTCATACAGAGACACTAATGAAACACTTTCTTAATGTCTTATCATTATTCCCCAATTTTTTTCCCCAATGCTTTTCTCACAGCAAAATGTTTGATTAGATTTTTGAAATCAATCAATCATTGCTAATTCATGTTCAATAAAGAACATGTCAGGATCCTGGCTTCTGTCTAGATGAGATCGCGTTTTGCCAGGATCCTGACTCTGTCTTGTTACGTGTCAGAGCGTGAGGATCAGACTCCACTCAATCTGTCTTAGTTCAGTTTCGTTTTGAGGTGGAGTCTGGACTCACGCTCTTGGGTGTGCGTTACGTGTGGAAGCACTGATATTCATCAGTCATGTGCTCTCCAGTCTTACGTCATTACCCCGCCTCCCTGTTTCCTCATTACTCGTTTCGTTAATGTAACACACCTGTTCGTCATTGTTCCCCGTGTGTATTTATTGCCCTCGCGTTTGCTGTCTTGTGCTGCTCCGTGTTGTTTCAATGCTTGTTTCATGCCGTGTTGTTACAATACCTGTCGTTGTTTCAAGCCGTTGTGTTCCATGCCTGTTGTTTTCAAGCGCGTTGTTTCTATGTCCGTTGTTTTCGTTGAAAGTTTTCATTTAGTGTTCTCCGTTTGAGCCTCTTTCGTAGCGTTTGTCGCTACGGCGTCTTAGTCTGTTTGTCCTCGTTACTTGCTGTTTAAGCCCCTCGTATTTCGTCTCAGTTTAAGATAAGTCTAGTCGTGTCTGTGTTATTTGTTATGGTCTTGTTCCATCTATGTTCTCTGTTTAGAGTCCCCAGTCTAGTCTGTGTTCTCCGTTTGATCTGTTTATTAGTTATTCTTAGTCACGCTTTGTTTTTCTTACAGCATCTCCTTTGTTTTTTATCTTGGTTGACATTTATTTATATTGTGTTCATTAGTTTCTAGCCTTGCTTTATGTTACATTTGTTTTCTGATTATTGTTGTTTAATTTAATCTGCATATTTTTTTTGTCTCTTGTGGCTAGTTTGTGTTCATTTAGTTTAGCCTTGTTGTTATCTGTTTAGTTGGTTGTCAATAAAGTTTGTTTTGCTGCACCGCTGTCTGCATCTGGGTTCTTCCCGTTCTTCAAACCTGACAGTACGGACCAGCCAACTCTGAACCCAGCAGACAGCAGATTTTTTTTTTAGTTTGTTATTCTCTGTTACTGTTATATAACTATAAAAATTTTTTGCTTACTGTTATAAAAATTGGGCATTCCAGAAAGCAAAACTGTGACTGTGAGTAAATGAAGTCGATCCAGAGTACAGTATGTGAACGTTTAATACGTAGGACATTCTCACTGAACACTGAAACCATGAGTCAGAAGTTACCTTATTTTTTTAATGATCAAATCTCATGTCCATTTTTGCATAACTTCCAAATTTACTATTTTACTAATTATATTATGCCTTCTTATTCACATTCAACATATCACCAGCTATAAGAAATCGGTGTGTAGAGAAGTACAGCGAAGAAAACTCACTTACCTGAAAATGTGTCAACAAGTAAAAAGTTTAGTGACAGACGAAGATTTTGTAGACACAGTCCTGGGCCTAAAATTCAATTATAAAACACGCAATACAATTAAAATATTAAATGAATTTGACGGTAGGTAAACATTTGCGATTGGACGTTTGCTGTATATTCAGACATGAACAAGAATAAAACAAATGCAAAAAAATGCATATAAAGAAATTAACAAAACATGTTAGCGAATAAATAAATATTATATGGTTTAACATGCAATTTTAAATCGTGATAGTGGCCTCAATTTTTCAACAATGTAAAAAAAAATCCAGTTAACCAACTAGTATGCTGGTGAGATGAAGCAATTACAAACGCCCAAACAAAACTGACACCATCTAACAACAACAGCCGTGTACCATACCATACGTCATTACGCGATTTGTACGTCAATGCACATGAGCAGAGCTTTCTACATTTACATTTACATTTAGTCATTTAGCTGACGCTTTTATCCAAAGCGACTTACAAATGAGGATAAGGAAGCAACTTCAAATACAACAAGTGGCAACAGTGAATAAGTGCTATAGACAGGTCTCAGATTTTTCAACACAGTATAAGGACATTTTTTTTTAAGTAGAAGTGGGGGCTTTCTAGATTCTAGCTTTCTAGATTCATTTTGTACAAGTTTTACATGTCTATTCGGGAAAAGAGTATTGGTACCGTTTCATATATTTCAGTATAGATATTTATCCAAATATTGATATTTTTGACAACACTAGTCTGCTATGGAGTCAAAAACAATGCGTTTTAACTGAGCACCTTTTACATTTTCATGTCAGCACTGGCTGTCCAGATATTGTGCATGATCTTTTCGAGGGTGTTGTTTCAGTTAAACTGTCACACTGTATTAGTCTGTAGATGTACAAAAGTCTATAACTCTTGACATTCTCAACGCATTGATAAAGGCATTTTCATACAGATAGGGGGACAAAACTATGAAGGCAAATCAGTAGCAAAACTTGAAAGCTTGCGGGTTTGAATGTGAGAACTTGTCATAATAATATTCGCATTTGTAATTTGAAATTTACACTCACAGCCCTGATGAAGAGCTGACTCTTTTGTTTTGCACACAGAAATTTATCAAAACACTCGTGTTTCGAAGTTGAAGTTGCAGATTAATAAATACAAATGTGTAAAATGACATTCACATAAACAAAATGACAGACACAAATGTGTAGGATATATTTACTTTTGCACATTACTTCAGTTTCGCAGTACAACCCCAAGTCAGCACTTACAACCTCTCAGATCTGTCAGTACATGTTCAAATCCTGGCGCTTTGACTTTTGTTACTCTTTTCGCATATTCCTTTTTAAAAACTCACTTGTGCTCTTGTAAATGCAGAAGCGAGAGCAGAACTGGTTGGGGGGAATGGGGGGGTTGAAACCGTTTTATTGGTCGATGCCTGACCAATGAGCAAAGCCAGCCAGGGTGACTTGGTGTGCGGAAATAAACATTTTTATGCATATGTATGAGTTATTGTTAAAACTCTTGGGCAATATTTTCATTACATTCTATGACATTGTATTTTGATGCCCTAACAATTCCTGTTCCTGTAACTTTCATGTGAATTAAGCCCATTAACATAGAAACGTTTAAATGGCCATTTGAACTGTGCCAATTTTACAGGACCACCTTGAATCATACTGTGCTCATCAGTCACTGACTAAATCTGCTTTCCCCCCAACTGGACAAACCCAGACTTCAAAGAATAGTTCTGCAGTGCGCAGCATCAAGACCAATGTGCCTTCTTTCCAGGACCTGTACATCTCCTATATCTGTAAAAGTACAGGTAGAATAAATAGGAAACCATCTCTCCCCACATAAAGTCTGTTCAGTCTACTAACTTGTGGCAGAAGATACAGACTGGTCAAAACAAGAACTGCCAGACACCTGAATAGTTTGTTTTCCAACAGCCACAAAGATTCTAAAAAACCCTCCATAATCTCAGTTCATATACCTGACCTTTTCCTGTCACACTACTTTTGCACGCTACTGTTTGAAAACTTAATGTATGCTTGAAAGTCTACTTTTTTCAACTTTATTCTTTATACTTTATATATAGTTGTTAATTTTTAAGTATTATAAAAAAACTTAAAATTAAATTGCTGTCATGTAATTAATGTTGATTCACTAATTTATTCATTTATCCATTCATATGGTGACAGAATTGTTGCAAAATTCCAAATAAATAAATTATAATCCACAAATAATTGTAACGTGTGAGGGATTCCATCTTTATCTTTTTATTGCCTTATTACAGTTTTATTATGCTCATAAACATTTAATCACTGCTTTAATCATTCATTAGTAGATTATTAAGTTTAAATAATTCCAATGATTAGAATTGTTTCATATGTGTTTGTTTTTAAGAATTAAAGAACATGCTGTGTGTTTTGTATGCTCTGTGTTTGTTTCAATAAAGAAGTGTTTTACAGAGGCTCTGACTGGGTGGGAGTGAGACTAGCTTGACCACAAGTTCCTAGACTCATTGTGTATAGGGTTTAGTTCTGCAGCCAGAGCTCTGTATGCTTTATCCATTTGCTTCATTAAAAGATTGAACTTTAAATTCCGCCTCTGTCCGATTTTTGAACATGCAGGAATAGAGAAAAGTCCAACACGTGTTTGACAAAAACCAAGCATATTCACAAAATAAATAGATCTACAAATAAATCTTAGAGTTTCACAAACATGAATTAAATTTACAAATAAATAAAATGAGACTTGCAAATAAAAAACACAACTTTGCCTGGCATTTATGTTTGAATGGTGTCCTGTCCATTTGTAGATCACTGCATGTATTTGTGGATAGCACGCTGTGCATTTGTAAATCGCTGTGCGTATTTGTGGATTTTGAGACATTTCAAGCGTCAAGGGTCAAGACGCACACCAATCCACAAATGGATGGACTCCACCCACTTTCTACTTAAGCCATCAGATAAGCCATCTTATTGAATGGGTAAAACAAATGACACTCTGATGTTAGCCTTATTGTTCCTTGCTATCAAATGTTCAGAACCATTACCCCAACCACCAAAGACAGATACACTGCCCGATCTATCTACTAAACTTAGCACACCCATAAACGTTAAAGCTCTAGATAAAATGACAATCTACTCCAGTATTTTTGATACTGTCGCACCCATCAAAATAAAAAAAATAAAGAAAAAGTGCTGCCCCATGGTATAATAGTACAACTCTCACCCTAAAGAGAGAAACCTGCAACCCTGAGCGAAAATGGAGAAAATCAAATCTAGAGGTTTTCAGATTAGCATGAAAGGACAGTATGTCCCAATATAAAAAGGCCCTAAAAGCAGCAAGAGCTTTACATCTTAGCACACAAATAGAGAAACATAAAAACAGCCCTAGGTTTTCATACAATACAGTTGCTAGATTAACTAATAAACAAACACTACCTGAGAACCCTGTGTCATCAAACTTTAGTAGTAATGACTTTAGAGAAAATTGAAACTATACGACATACAATTGAAAATACACAACCTGGAACCTTACCTGAAGATTTACCCTTCCTAAACATTACCCCTCTAGAACACCTGCAATGCTTTACAGCTATCGCTCAGGATGATTTAAATTAGCTTATCATTACTTCCAAACCAACAATGTGCTTATTGGACCCCATACGGACTAAACTATTAATAGAGCTGTTACCAGCAGCTGAGGAGTTTCTTCTCAATATTATTAACTAATTATCTGTAGGTCATGTCCCGAGTCCTTTCAAGTTAGTAGTTATTAAGCCTCTCATAAAGAAACCTCAATCAGTTTCAAATGAACTGACAAACTACAGACCAATTTCAAATTATCCCATTCATGTCTAAAATATTAGAAAAGGTTGTATCCATGCAATTGTGTGCCTTCCTACACAGAAACAATATTTTTGATATGTTCCAGACAGGATTTAGACCACATCATAGCACAGAAACTGCCCTTGTCAAAATGACAAATGATTTACTTCTATCTGCGGACAAGAGAATGACAACACAATGTCATTCTGTTAGATTGACTACAAAATTACATTGGCATTCAAGGTCAGGATCTTCAGTGGTTTTGCTCCTACTTGTCTGACAGCTACCATGTTCATTTAAATGGGGAATCATTAGAATAAATGACAGTAAAATACAGCCTGCCTCAAGGATCTATTCTAGGCCCTATGCTATTCACATTATACATGCTGCCCCTCAGAAATATTTTTAGAAGTCATGAGATAAATTTCCACTGTTACACTGATGATACTCAACTATATATTACATCAAGACCGGATGATATTCCTACCTTAGCTAAACTATTGGACTGTTTTAAAGACAAAACATTGGATGACCCGTAATTTTCTTCTTTTTAATTCAAATAAGACAGAGATATTACTTATTGGACCAAAAATAAGTAAACAGAAGCTCTCTGATTACAGTTTCCAATTAGAATTCAATTCAATTTTATTTATATAGTGCTTTTTTACAATGTTACATTGCTTCAAAGCAGCTTTACATAGAGAAACAAAGAATAATAAAAACACAGAACAAATGACATGTTAATGCTATTATTGCAAATAATATGTGTGAGATGTATAAGACTAATTAGGTATACTAGGTATATAGTATGTTTATGAATAAAAGGGTTGACTGAACCGATAAAACCACAAAATTATTGAGCAAGATGTGCATTCTAGTTGACATAGGGATGGCATATAATGCCATTCCTATGTAAAAAGATAACATTGTATGGGACCGGGGTATAAGAGATTTGCAATAGGACCATGAACTACACAAAACATGCAAAAGTAGCATACATACATACATAAAATAAATACATAAAATATTAGAAGTTTACAATTTATGAAACCCTAGGCTAAGTTAGACATCCACAGTCTTCCAGCATGGAAGCCAACAGGGCGACAGTGGCAAGGAACCAAAACTCCAATGATGTATAGATGGAGATAAGAAACCTTGGGAGAAGCCAGGCTTGACGAGGAGGGCCAGTTCTCTGGCATGTTAAAGCTGCAATTTGTAACTGTCTTAGATATTAACAGTTACAGAACAGAGTTATAGTTGTTTGTTGATGAAAAACTGATGGTTCCAATTATATCTGTTGCAGCCATTAATTGCAGCCATAACATCACACTAATGTGACTAAGCAGGAAACTAAATATAGAAACTAACTAAGTTGGCATGTATATAACAGTAGGTTTACTAAAAAAGTCTATCAAATCCTGATGATCTATCTCAGGGTCATTTCATCCAGTCCCTCACCTTCTGGTCTCAGGGTTTGGATCCTGCTGACTACAGGACCTTGGGGAATGAAAGACAGACAGAGAAGGCTGTAACGTCACCTTATCTAATGCTGTTAAAGACCTGGGTGTTATATTGGACAGTTATTTGTCTGAAAATCACAGTGAAATCACTTCCATGGCCACAGGTGATAAAATGAATCACCTATGCATGCAGACTGCTTCTACAAACATTTGTGAAAGAATGGGCCGCTCTCAGGGGCTCAGTGAATTCCAGCGTGGTACTGTGATAGGATGCCACCTGTGCAACAAGTCCAGTTGTGAAATTTCCTCGCTACTAAATATTCCACAGTCATCTGTCAGTGGTATTATAACAAAGTGGAAGCGATTGGGAATGAAAGCAACTCAACCACGAAGAGATAGGCCACGTAAAATGACATAGCGGGATCAGCGGTACTTGTCTGACTGCATTGTGGGAAGTTTGGTGGAGGGGGGGGTTATGGTGTGGGGTTGTTTTTCAGGAGCTGGGCTTGGGCCCTTAGTTCCAATGAAAGGAACTCTGAATGCTTTAACATACCAGGAGATTTTGGACAATTCCATGCTCCCAACTTTGTGGGAACAGTTTGGGGATGTTTCAACATGACTGTGCACCAGTGTACAAAGCAAGGTCCATAAAGACATGGATGAGTGAGTTTGGTGTGGAATATCTTGACTGGCCTGCACAGAGTCCTGACCTCCACCCGATAGAACACCTTTGGGATGAATTAGAAAGAAGACTGCAAGCCAGGCCTTCTAGTCCAACATCAGTGTCTGACCTCACAAATGCGCTTCTGGAAGAATGGTCAAAAATTCCCATAAACACACTCCTACACCTTGTGGAAAGCCTTCCCAGAAAAGTTGAAGCTGTTATTGCTGCAAAAGGTGGGCTGACATCATCATAAACACTATGGATTAACAACGGGATGTCACTTAAGTTCATATGCGCATAAAGGCAGATGAGCGAATACTTTTGGCAATATAGTGTATCTTTGGATACTTCCCATTTGTACAGCTGCTTTGTAACAATGTGCCATTGTGAAAAGCGCTAAAGAAATAAACTTGAACTTGAAGGTAATAATGCAGCAAATTTAGAGGCATGAAATGCCTCTGGGTGTCACACTGCTGTCATGGCACCTATAGTACTCATACAGCTCCAGCCACAGATTGATGTTTAATCTTGCTCGTATTCAACAGCAAGCAAGTGCTTACAAGTGTTCGATGTGGCAACAAAGGGGGGCAACTAAAGACGCTAGTGAAATATGGCGATCACATAAAGAATATATAATTGCTCCTAGGTTTGGGCGATGCGAATTTGGCATCGTACGATGTCTAATGTGAATCATTGCGATGGACGATGGCATGGGGGTGGGTGGGTTAGATTTAGAACGAATCAAGTTCCAGTTACTATGGAGATGCATAAAGCTTGTGACGTGGCATTACACAGTGACGTGACATTACACAGTGGCGCGCTGCAGCTTATACGTATACGAATATGTATATTTCAAACCAAATATTTATAAAACTTTTACATGCATTGTTAAATGAAAGATTTTCCGATTGTTAAATATGTGCAAACGTTTATAATGTTATAACGAGGCAAATGTTTATAACGTTAGATTGATTGGCAAGTTATTACTGGCACCGTGATTTGTCCGGGAGACAGACTCCTGGAGCTGGATTTAAAAATGCTCATCCGCAAAAACATAAAAGTGTCTGGCGAACTAACTAAGAGAGGAATAGAGTTAACTTTATAATTACCTACGCAATCGATTGACAGGAATAAAACATAACCGCACGTTGTTTGAAAGGTTTGTTTTGCCTCCGTTATGTATAAACGATATATATTTTCCTATTACTTCTGTGATGAATGAAATATGAAATGTAAGAAAATAAAAATAACATAACATTTTGTTTGAAAGATGCTTTTGTCTCCGTTTCATAAGAAGTATAGGCTATATATAGAAGTAAGCACTATGTAGAAGATGATGTATATGAAATAGGTATGATGACATAGCAACCGCTCGCAGCGAACATTCTGTCTCAACAATGTGTTCCAAACTGCGTGGTACTGTTAATGTGTGTGTCATTCAACATCTACTCCTGGCCGCCTGGGAGTATGTTTTTACAGCATACGACGGTAACTACGTCGAGTGCAAACCCCTGCAGCGTTGGACACTTCGGGATTTCAGTCCAGAGGTGTTTTCAGGTCACTGTGACTTTCGGAAGATTTGCATGGCTTTCAACCGGTCGGCGGGCTTCATCTAAGCTTTGGACACTACTGAAAGGTAGGTGGACATAAATACATAGCTTTTATCTTGGTACTGACAAAATTCCATCGAAATCCATAGAGGAGAAGGTATTTTACTAAATCGCGGAAATTGGGTAGTCACATTTGTGGCGTAGATTAGCGAACGCTCTGTCAGATGCACTGCAGTCGTCGTTCTATAAAAAAATAAAAATCAATGTCTGTTTTTAACAAATTCTCACAATGTTTTTTTTTATTATTACTGATGCTATGTAGTTTAATATGTATATCATAGTTTTTCTGATATACTTGTCAAAATGGTAACAGTTTACATCAGTTCGAGTTAGATTACTTAGGACTAGCCTGTAACTCTGTCTAAATTAATAGGCTAAGAACACTTGATATGACAGCAGGCCTGGGCAATTGCAACGTGGATATGAGCGTGAACAAGCATAGTATTATCTTTTATGCACTTTTCATGTAACCTCTAGCTAAATACAGCAAATCTGTGCACATAATTTAAAAGTGGCATTGGATCTATGAATGTGATCAAAAAGTTATGCTTGCTTGTTGTCTGTTAATTTTGTTTACTCTTTTATCCAAAGTATCCTGAAACACATAAGCCATGTTGATTAGAACATTTTATGTCCAATTTCCTTGAATCATGTAGATTATGTAGACTTACAGGCATGTACGATGATTCTCCAAGCTAATTGGGCTTCTGGTGCTGCTTATGTTAGAGAAATCCAGTGTTAATCAATGTACGTACAGTTGAGGGGCTTGTTAGCCTAATATTTGATGTTATGTCTTTACAGCTAATTATGAAAAGGAGAAAGGGGCTCAACACACAGCCAAGTCGAGCCAGACAGCACCTCCTGGACAAGTACTGTGATGTACCATCTCCTCATTTTATACAAATTGGACATATTCATATATCTTTACATCACAGCTGGAGAATCCAGCAGAACTGCAACTGCAAGAGAAATTATTAGATACATACCAGAAATGACTGAAGATCAGGCGAAAACTAAAGTGAAGCTGCTTGTTGAAAAAACTTTAACAAAATACAGAAAGCTAACTAATGAGCGAGAATATAGTCAGTTTGAAGAAGTATGTAGCCGAAAATTTGGTGGAATCTCTACTGCTAAAACAAAAAAAAACGTAATGTCTGTTGTTGTTACGGTGGAGGCTCCAGCCTCCTCTCCAGCGCGTACACAGCGCGAACCTTCTCCCGAATACTAATCACTCTGGACTACATTTCCCATAAGCACCCGTAACTGGATTCACCCGGAAGTCACACCTGTTCGTCATTTACCTCCATTATCATCCGCCTATATAAACTGGACTATTCCATAAACTCATTGCGAAGTCTTGTTTGCCTCGGTGACATTACTAAGCGTTTTCTATACTGTTTTGGATTGTCTTGTTGTGTTTGACCTTGCCTGTTTTGGATATCGATTCTCACTGCCTGCCCTTTGGACTTTGTTTGTTTGCTGATTTATGATTGCTCTCTGCCTGCCTCGATCTACCGCCTGTCTACCGTTTACGATTGTTTGCTGCCAGCCTC
>JAZGTJ010016881.1:0-12394 GCA_036877575.1 Botia almorhae
TATATATATGAGTCTATATATAGTCTTTATTTATTTACTTACAATTGCTTCCATGTACACACACAGATGTCCTCACACACGGCCGATGTTACAATTAACCCTTCAGTCAACAGCAAGAAAACGTACTTAAAAAACAAAGAAACACAGGGCTTTAACACATCTGTCTTTCACACACACACACACACGTTTGGGTTTTATGGGGACATTCCATAGACAATGTTCTTATACTGTACAGACTGTATATTTTATCTCCCTACACGAACTCTACCCCTAAACCTAACCCTCACAGAACACTTTCTGATTTTCAAAATAAATCATTTTTGATCTATTTTGACATTTTTTACTGTGGGGACATTTGGTCCTAATAACACAATGAATACCAGGACACACACACACAGACACACACAGATGCTTAAAATGTAACGTTGCATGGAGTTGATCCAGGTTGATTTAAAACTGTCACATATATGATTATGATGAATAGTATAATATTACTGGTGTCCATCAATGCATATCATATACGTGTCTGAATAAATGATAAATCATCTATATACGCATGAATGACTGTCAGTTACGGAACCATAAAGGGTTTCGATATTAAAACCAATCACATCTTCTAAAGAATAATCTGTTCATTCAGAAGAGTGAAAGAGCAAATATCTCTCTTTCATTGACATCTGCTCGTTCTGTTTATTTCTGAGGGCCGGGGCTATCTTGTAACCTACCGCTGTTAACACGCTTCTTGTATGACATATTGCTGCTCCTCTGGGCAGGTTAGCCACCCCGTTTCATTTAAAGCTGTAATCTGTTAAATTTGCCTCTCTGTCGCCATCTCTGTCAGAAACATAAAACTGCAGGTTACTTTAAGTCAAATTAAGGTTAAGTCAAATAAAGACAGATACACATTTCACCGAAAATCTGACCTGACAGCTCAAATTACAAATCGTTATTAGAAACTTACTGTTGTCGTACGAATCGGCGTACGTTTTTTTTGTTTATTTTTAACCAAAAAAGTTGCAGATTGAAGCTTCGAGAGGAAGTAGTCACTGCCAATAGATCCATAGCAGGAAATACAAACCAATTAAAATGAATGTACTCACACATTCAATTAATTTACTCTGCCTGTTAATAATGCCAGATCAGATTAAACGCAGCGTGTGATATCTCCTTAAGAATTATTACAAGAAATGTCAATTGGTCCTTTTTCCAGGAAGTCTCTTGTTGATCAGAGCTGATTGCTAATTAGGTCTAATTACATAAGTACATCATTCTTTTTATAGAACCGGAGTAATTAGATTCAAGACATCTGCATATACAGTATAACATAATGTAAAGCTGTAAATGTAAATCTTGCCACTGCATTTATCCGAAGCGACTTACACTGCGTGCAATGCATGACAGTTTGAATTGAATTGAACCTATGACCTTGGCATTGTTGTTGTCATGCTCTGTGTTTTGCTCTACCAATGAACAGATGATAAAACAGGTTAATACAACTACACAGCCAATCCAATAATAATAATATCTGTAGAATCTTGGGGCAGACTCTGGACAGTAAACAACCACTCTGAACACTCCATAGCAACTCTATAGCAACATGCTAAAACATCACAGTCACCATAGCAACACCCTAGCAACCGCCCACGACCACTCAAAGTCCTCCCACTGATCAAAACTGATCGCTTTGCCTGAGCAATCAAAACAACAAAGTATGTCATTCTATTTATAGTCCCAAAGTAATTAGATTCGAAACATTTGCATGCATAACGCAGTATAAGAGCTCAAATGTTATTCTTTGCCTGGGGAAGTTATGTCAAAAAGCAGAATTCCCTTTAACACGTGTTTCTGAATGTACACAACCACCCATTGCTATATTTCATCAATCCCTGCTTTTGTTCCACAGTCGTTCCTGTTGTTCATTTAGCTGCAGGGGTTCGGTGACTTTGAGTTATGCAGACGCAGTGCTGTGGCGAACTGTTCAAACAGGTCAACAGTACATCCATTCCACCTCAGGCCACACTGAGAACAAGAGGAAGAGAGAGAGAGGACGAGGAGAACTATAGAGAACAAAAAGGAAAAATAAAGAATACGCTGCAGTTTTGGTGCCATTCTGCCTAGAGCCTGAAATGTAGGTATTATGCTACAGATTGGTCTGTTATCCAGTTCCGTAAATCTATTCCTGCATCAGGTACATGGCTCTTATTCTCCCTGGATTTCTTGCTCCTCCTCGTCTCTTTAAGATGACCCGAAACGTTCTTAATTATGATCTGTTTCCCAGAGGCATTCCGGTTGCCAGGGGGTCGGCCGGGTTCACTGAACGTGTACAGCTGTTGTCTTTGACTTGTGTCCAAAACCCAAATTGGAAGTGAGAAGCAGGAAAGTGTGAAGCTGTGTTTAAAGGCTTGTGCTTTGTTCCTCTGGTCACCCAATCTGCGGAGGACTCCACAGGTGTGGTTAGCATGTAAATGAACTGACAATGAGAGGTGAGAAACTTTTCAGCCCTGCCCATCATTTCTAATATTCATTTCCTTTATTTTGGTGTGTCCATGTGGCCTTTCAAATGACCCCAGTATATCTACACACACGTTTCTATGCTTTGTGGGGACTTTTCATAGACATAATGACTTTTACACTGTACAAACTGTATATTCTATGCCCTTACTCTCACCCTACCCCTAAACCCAACCCTCACAGACACCTTTATGCATTTTTATATTCCAAAATAAAGCATAATTTAGTATGTTTCAAAATAAATTTCCCTTGTGAGGACTGCTGGTTGGTCTCCACAATGTATGTGTGATACATTCCCCTCAATGATAGACACAAAAAACACACATTCACATAAACAAACACACACACACACACCAGCTAGATCAACATATAGACTTTTAGATGTACCATAAGGTTTTCGATCACAACATGTATGGGGACATTTGTGACATCAGACCAATTGTAAAAATGCGTCCAAACACATTCCTCAAACAACGCATAAGTAATTAGCTCTTTATTTACAGCTTATGTAACTGTCAACATTATGATTCGTATGGTTTAAACACTGCAGTGTAGGCTGCAGGTGCATTTTAATATGCATGGGAGGTCGCAGACAATGCGAGTAATACAATGTTAGACGTTTGTAATTTATATCCACAGAACATCACCGCACTGTCTCACAGTCACACGTTACATTCAAATTCATTCAGCAGATATAAACACAGGAAGAGGTATGTGACTCAACTCAGGGTCTGTTTCTACACCTCAACACACACACACATTCACATTTATGCATTTGTCAAGCCACTTACAGTACATTCAAGATATATATTTTATTAGTGTGTGTGTGTTCCTTGGGAATCGAACCCACAACGTTTAGGTTCGAACCGGTTAGGATTGCAACACTAAAGTCATGGGTTTGATTCACAGGAAACACACGTACTGAAAATGCATAAAAGCTTCTGTTGCATGCATAAATGTAAACTATAGTTTTTAATTATGTGCAATTCTCTGAAACTATTTACGTAACCAATCATAACATAACCTAAACAAACATATATCTTGTGACTCAATCTCCAAATGTCATGAATGAATACATATGTGTGTTGTTTCTTTATTAACAAAGTTTTGTTGGTGTTTGTGTTGTCATGACCGTGGTGCTCTTTGTGCACATCTGTGACAATGTCATGGGAACCTGGAGACTGTTAGCCACAAAATGCAATTTCATCTCACTCGTTTGTCTTTTATCATTAACAGCACCTGATCCACTTACTGTTCCACATGCACACAAGTCCCCACTTATACCGCAGCGCTGTTAACAGTCTGTCTAATGTTGGGCCCCATCAGCACTTAACAGAGTAACTTAACTGGTAAAGTGGCCATGATGGTTTTAGTTTGGCACTACAAGCCTCTCTATGGATAAAAGGTGAGAAGTTAACCGTTAAAAGTCCCTTTCGGGTTTATCTCGGGTCACAGCGCTCGTTATGAGGGCTATTACCCAGCCAGCAGGGAATGTTCTCAGAACATTGGCTAACATTCTCTCAAAGTTATCAAAAACATTCTTGCAGTAATGTGAGAAGTACAGTTTTTTAAATACTATATGTTATATATAGCAAAAACGAAATGTTTAAAAAATGTAACAGAATTTTAACATTTGAATAAAATTGAATAATAATCCATATACACAAACAACAAAACTGGATGTTTTGAATGTTTCTAAAAGATCCAGAATAACATTTTTTAAGTTTTTGTTACTTGTGTTGGAAACATTTTTGAAACGTTCTTACAACCTAAAATTCTTAGCTTGGGTAGCAGTGAGAGGGTATGCTATGCTAATGTGCTGTGTCATTCAGAGGACTGATGTAATGAAAAGGGCTCTCCTGACAGCTGGAGAGAGAGAACACCACCGCAGGAGGTCATCACCAGGAGGTCATCACCAGGAGGTCATCACCAGGAGCGCGAACGGCAGGAAAGCTTTTAATCAAAACCCTTAACAATCAGTGGCAGACACGGGAACAGGTCACTATGACCCGTATAACTTTGGTAAACGGCCTCGTGCTTGTGTTGACAGTAATGAGAGGGACCTGATTGGGTCAGGTCCACTCAGGTCACATCTGACTAATAACATTTAAGCATAACAGTTCCTCTTAAAAATAAGCCACACGACTCCAGACTGTTGGATGAGGCCATTTGTCGGATGTATTTAACTACTTTGACACTGTAATTTTAGGAAATCATCATAAATTGGTCAGAGGAGGTTTTATACATTAAAAGATGTGATGGGTAAGACAGGAGTTTCAACAGACGTCGTTCTACCTGTTGTGTTTCTGGTGAGCGCGTTACTAAATGCATCTTGCACAAGTAATCAACATGTCAATCAGAAAAGAAAAACTGGAATAGATTTTGAATTCCAAATTGGTCCGATAGGTTTTTTTAAAAAAAAAAACTCTTTAAAAAAAAACGTTCTTTAAAAAAAATGACATTTTCTGTACCGTTATGATTTAGCACTATATGAACCCAGATCATCTAAACATCCCCATCATCTCCAGTCTGTAGCTGTCAGTCCAGACTGTCAGATCCTGTTTTTTGTCTTACTCCTTTATTTATTTACTTTTTCTAAGCTTTGACTTATCTGCATTATTAATGCAACCCATATTGAATGATTCATGCCTCAACGCTTCATTGGGGGAAAACACACTGCAAAAACGAAAATGCAAAAATAAATACAGATTTTTAATTCACCGATTTTGTGTTGACGCGAGTCAATGCTGTGCAACCGTCAGACACATCATTGTGCAATTCATGTTCATAAATAATTAACAGCAGCTAAATTCCAAATCATCGTAACGTTTTCCAAAGACTCTCGTGCTTGTTTTCCTCTTAAATTGCTGTTCCCTCCAAAAGTGAATGAATGAATATTAAATATTAAAGGTAACGAATATGAAACAGTGAAAAGTGATTCCTCGTGTTCTGGGACTCATAAGTGGTCATATTCTGTGTTACAGTATTGACTGAGGATTAATTACTTGCAAAAATCTGAAACAAGTTTTAGGCCCGAAAGCTGATGACTCCATATCAAACTCAAACTCAACCAATCACTCTCACTGCCTGAAAATTACCCACAATTCCCTTGGGTGCACATCACTGTAATCGTTTTCTCTCTGTCCGTCAGTCTTTTACGATCTGGTGGTGATGTTCAGCATCACTGAGGCCAGCTGAATGGTCAACACAACATCTGTTGGACAGGAAGGCAGGAAAAGGCCCTCGGAATGACTGCTATAGAGAAACCGAATTACAGCACTCTGCGCTTTGGACGGCACCACTGCTATTACAGAAGCAAATGCCATCCCTTATGGTGCCTCATTAGTCACCATAGCAACCTAATGACACATGCCTGTATGGAACACTGGGAATGTGGACACAGAGCAGGTGTCATGTGACTGCATCAGGTGTCAGTGTAAGGCAGGAACAATGTGATGTTCACAATGAAGTGCGTTTGTGTCTAACCATTCTCTATTGTTTAGACACAAATATTGTTTAGGCAGATATTTTAGAGACTTTTAGAGGCTCCAAAACAGATCAGGACTGGTAACACATAAATTAAACACACTATATTTTTAAATACGGTACTTGCAAAAACATGATATAATGACTTTTATACACCATATATATAATGAATATAGGTTACAGTTTATTTTGATGGTCCACTAGATATTCAAATAACTACAAGTAACTGTGCAACAACATGTCAACTAACTCATTAATTTACAACTACGTGCCAGGTTACCGTCATCAGATTATTACTAGACTGTTAGGTTAGGGTTAGTAGATTAAGTCTGACATATACTTGCAAAGTTACCTCTCAGTCAGAAGAATGTCTGTTGGTGGATTATCAGAATAAAGACGTTCTCTTGATACTTTGCAAAAGTATTTGCACAGTTGGAATAGTGGAATATCTGAAGTAGACTATCGAAAGTGTTACTACCCCAAACCTTGACCCTTTGGTGACTACACATGAAAAAAAAACATTCCTCAGTTTTGAAGTATGCTTTTAAAATCCTGAAACCATTTCCTGCTGACTGTGTCTACATAACTGTGTGTGCTATTTAGAGTTCTAATATTATAAATATATCTGAGGAATCCTCTCAGGTTCTCCTGCCGATAGAATAATCTGTTCTTCACACAGCTGAAGGCTAAAGGAGTGCGCAGAAGAGCGACAGAATGACAGACGAGCGCAGCTAAAAGGTCAGGACGAGTGCGCGGGAAATGAGTATTTTATGCTGGTGTTTATTCGGTGACAGACATGGCGTGAGATGCCCCTGTAAATTGAGGCTGGTTCAGATGAATCATCACTTACCAGAGCACTGATTCAATTCAAGTCAAGGACTGGTCAGACATCACACAGAGGAGACGGGATGAGTGACACTGAGGTGGAGAGGGAAAAAGAGAGAGAGAGAGAAAGAGAGACAGAGGTCAAAGGGTAAAATATGATGGTGCCGGTTCACTGTGTTCAAGAAAAAAATGCCTTAAATTACAATAATTGCGCCACCGCATTTCTGCATGTGAGACTTCATCTGAACCTGCATGAGTCTTATGGATGATGTCAGAAGGTGGTCATTAAAAGATTAGAAGAGAGAGAAGATCAACAGAGAGAGAGAGAGAGAACAGAGAGAAAGAATTATATAAGACTCGGGATGGAGGAATAAATTATGAGGAAAGAACAATAAAGTATTTGGACAAAAAATACCTGGACTGACTCCGCCCATCAGAACTTGTGATGTCATCTTTCTCTCTGTTCACTGGATCACCCCTCCACTGTTCTGATCGTGCCATTGGGCTCTCTCGCTAAAGTGGAACCCATGAAGGGAAACATCTCAATCAGTCACTGCCACAGAGAAACCAGACCAGTAAAAGACCTCTCTCTCTCTCTCTCTCTCTCTCTCTCTCTTTATCTTTATGATTCTCTCTCTCCCCCAAACCATGACTTGCCATCAACTTTTGCTTTGTCAGATTTTCTTTTCTTTTCATAATGAGACCATTAAGAGAATAAAGGAATCAAGTAAAAGCAGAATCAGTGTGTGGTGCCCTTCAGCAGTGAGGATGAGATGTACGAGGTCTGGGGACACTGCAGTGAGTTTGATTAGGAACCTGGAGGATGGATCGCTTACAGAGGGAAGCTGTTTTCTCAGCTTACACTGTGATTCATGTTCCAGGACTGTCAATCATTCAGCTGGGAGCCTTTGACCTTCCTGTGAGCAGAATTCTTTGAAAATATACTCCATAACTATTGTTTTCATATTAGTGGTCATTCAGTAACGGTTTCCAATGACCAGTTTAAAGCTTAAGTGTATAATTTGCTATGTCATTGAAATCAGCAAACACAATTAAAGTCTGATTGTCAAGTTCAAAACATCCAGTTTTTAGATGTTGTGTAAATAGTTTTGCTTGCATATAAAGTTCTACTAATGTTACTGCAAGAGAACGTTCTGAGAACATTGCTTGTTAGCTGGGATGTGATGTCTCTGTCTCTCATCAGGAACCTCTGGATGTTTACTGTCTTTGGAACGCTTTGATGGATTAGAACATCATGTCTTGTCAGTGATGTTTAAGAGTTGTAAACAGCTGTCAGATACAGCTCCTCTACTCGCACGTCAATGTCAGTGCATGTGGCTTTGGTGTGAGGCTTGTTTAAGCCTCATGAAACGAGCATGAAGGTCTATGCATGGAACAAAAATCAAAGAACTGACATCGCTACAAGGGAGTTTGTAGGAAAGAGAAATCTGACACCATTGTTCAGCTCAAACATGGAAAAAACAAGAAATAAACAGAGTGTGAAAACCAGTTGCATTCTGATTTAAGCAGCCAGGATCACACAAGATCTCCATTTTGGGACCTCCAGCTCCAAACGTCTCCAGTGTGATTAAGGAAACATCAATGAATCAGTGCGCTCTCCACCAGTGAGAGAGAGAGAGAGAGAGAGAGAGAGAGAGAGAGAGAGAGAGACAGTGAACTGTGTAATCCCTTCATTGACATATGCAGGACTGCCTCCTCATTTCCTGCTATCTCTCTTTGCTTTTGTCCCCTGAGCACCTCCACACTTCTATCAGCTTCCTTCTTCTGTATAAGCAACCGATCTACCTTAATTGAAAATGGGAATGAACACACCATTGAAAAAACATAATTGACGTGGTCACACTGGTAAGACTTTAATTCAATAATGTGACAGATTAAGGGGTTGGGTGTACCTTCTCTGGACGTCCTCCCAATGGGGAACGGTTTCACTGGGCCAGAAACAGATAACAAACAGATAACAAAAGACTGAATATGAGTCAAGCGAAACAGCTCACCAGCAAACGCCCACATACGCGGAACTGGAAAGTATCATTACCTCCAAACAAATACACTTATTCAACCTCAGAAAAGACAACACATTGATGTTTTTCCTGCCTTTCTGCCAAAAGCTAAATGCGTAATTACCAGTAAACAGATGGCCAGCGAGTTTCAGCTGCAGCATGAAAAACCCACCGACCTGCGCATTAGCATGCGGCACGCTAAGTGTCTGTTTGCCAATTCCTCGACCTGTTTCAAAGGACCGCGATGCATTTATTTTTACATTGCGCAATAAATGTTACGTGAAATTTATGGGACCTGAATGTGCAAATATTGACAATTAAGCATATCATACAATAAAGAATGTTGTAGTCAAAATCTGGACAGTTTTTTTTAATAATTTATAGTAAATTTTCACGAGAGACAGCGATTTCCCCTCCTTGCTCAAAGTTTTGTAACCAATCTTCTCCGGTTTTTCCACTTCTCACTCTGGTAAGGAAAACCCCAATCCAAGAAATCCTGGAATGAGGAAAAACTCTGCAAACTTTCAAAATACCCCGACAAAGTTACTAAAGTCTGTTGCAATCTTCGGTTCATGCGGACTTAAAGCATCTTTCCAGACAAACTGATAAAAAGTACACCCAGACTCTTCAGGAAGTTACACAGCAGGTGACCAATCAGATTAAAGCTTACCTATTTGCCATTTTTGTGCAATATCTGCATCAGGCAGTCCATGAGCACATGTTATCGTACACAAGCTCAACTTGGGTTCTAGATCAGAGAATCTAGATCAGAGGTCTTGTTAGAATCAGCGCACCACATATGACATCTCTAAACTTACACACTCTGTAGCTGTTGACCTGCTGTGTGTGTCCAGACAAAGTGATACATGGGTTCGTCTGTACGTCTGCTATCTGTTCTCCACTGAGCAGCAAGATAGAGACATACACATACACATCGCAGCCTGGAGCTGTCAACGCCACCATCAAAAACAACCTCCATATCTACTGCAAGAGGAAGGATCCTGGGTACAGAATTGATTCCAATTAAGATGAAACGCACACAAACACACACACTCACCTAAAGCAGCGCACGTCTGATTTGTTTTCAGTCATTGCATCTTATATTATCTGCTGGTGTTGGTTCAGATGGGTTACGGTTCTCCAATGTGGTTTGATTCTTTTTCCTATTTCTTGTCAGTAGGTTTAGAGATTTGTTTGAGATAGAGGAGCAAGAAATACAAACCATGATTTACCTTCTTCCCAGAAGACCACAGAACATCCATCACTGCCCTGCCTGACTGAGAGGGTTTGCTGTATTTTTGGGCCAAGTAATGGACAGGAAGTAATGCCGAGACCCGAGAGGAATCGGAACAAGCTTAACTGATTCTTGAAGGAATAGTTCAGCTATAAATAGAAACCTGTCATCATTTACTCACCCGCGGTGACTTTGAAAACCAGTATGACTGACTGACTTCTGTAGAACACAAGGAGTCACTTACAGAATGTACAGAATGTTTAGCAAGATGTGTAGTAAATCACCTACAGCTTTATTAGGGTGATCTTATTATAAGACAATTAAATCTAGTATATTATACATAATAATTTAGTATATTAGTCACATGGATTAATTTTATAGTGCTTACTTTGATCAGCTTACAAAAATGTAAACTTTTTTAGACATTGTATTAACTATTATTGCTTGGTTATAAGAAAGTTTTTCAACATTTTTTAATTCTGTAATGTTTTTAAAACAATGTAAAATCAATATTTTTGATATATTTGTGACATTAAACAAGTTTTACTAACATTACTGCAATAACGTTTTTAATAACTTCGAGAGAACTTTTACAGAATATTAGCCAATGTTCTGAGAACGTTCCCTGTTAGCTTGGCGGTCCCATCCACAGATGCAGAATTAACTGCAGAACTGCAGAAATAGCAGTTTTCATTTTTTGATGAATTATCTCTTTAAAGCTCATTATTTAATTCATCAATGTCTTTGAGGGAAAATCTGGTAAGGATGGGTTACAATAACAATGATGTCAGACTGATTAAATCACTGACCAGGTCTAAAGTTACGAGTGAATATCTCAGCTGGATCCTGATTTTACAGTATAACGTCACATGTAGATTAAATACGGTCATTTTAAACAGACATGATTAATGTAGATCTGTCGTATGAAAATGGTACTACATTAATAACTGCTCATCCGCCTTTGACCAATTACATGTCAAAAATATACAGAATTAAAATAATTTTCCATGCATACAATTTAAATATTAATGGCACCTCATAAGACAAGTAAAATTAATTGTGGTATAATAATAATGTACGCTCACATATACCTTGCTGTGTGTAACAAGATCTAACATTTACCAACTGACCCAGTTGCTCAGTTCTCTGTTGTACACATCAGCCTGTCTCCTGTTACTACAAATGAAGACAGCCACAGTACACAACACGATTCTGTTCCAGATTTCAATCTGAATTGTAAACGTGTGTGTACACATGTAGGAGTTGCCAGAGTTGAGGATACCAGTGTTTGTGTGCTTGCTGCACTGTGTGGTGAAATGGAGAGACAGGGAGACCGTTTGGCAACTACGCACCTTCACTCAGAAGGAGTTTGAAGCCAGCTGGGACGCTTCTGTTTCTGTCAGAGGAAATCATGTGATATGAGACTTTGTGCGCTGCTCATGTGCATATATGTGTGTGTGTGTGTGTACTCGTGTCTCGTGTCTGACTTCCACAGTAAGATGACGGCTCCAGATATGCTTGTCTGCCCACACACACGCAAACTTGCGCCTTGCCTCTGGACAAGCTGACCATATGTAGAGTAACATCACTCGACAAGATCTGTTAGTGGGAGATAAGATCAAAGTAGCTCATTTAGGCTAGGAGAGTCGTAAACACACAACTATTCTCTACTGTGAGTGTACACACACACACACACACACACACGGTGTAAGGTCTAATAACATCAGAAACAAACACTAACATGTGTGCATTTGGCACAGGCTTTTTACATTTACATATGTTACACACACTTTTACCAAGAGTTTTTCCTGGGAATCGAACCTACAACCTTTGCTAACACAATGCACTACCAGTTGTGCTACATGAGCACCTTGAGCTACAAGTTATCCTTGCTAAATAAAAACTATACCACTGTAGACTTAAACCATTTTTTCATGTCATATCTTGCCAAGGGCAACAAAGCGAGCCAAAGCTGCCACTAGTGACCCTCAAAACACAGGTGCAATGACACCCCACATTTGCTGTAGGGCTGTTATCAATAGGTTATAGTAAGGTTACTATAGATAACGCATTTTGCAATGCAAATAAGACTAAAGCAGTTTTTTGTGAACACACACCTGCATGTTCTGGGGTCATAACAGGACACCAGAAATTACAATTATTTTAAAACAGACATAAAAAGCTTTGTGACAGATAGAATGATAATTCGTTTCCATTTCTGCGTCGTAGAAAAAAAAAGAACACTTATAATATAAAACCAGGTAAAACAGTCAAGAAAACCGGAGCAGCTTCGTTCTCTTTCTGACCGCAGTTCATT